>CM062818.1:196961471-197193373 GCA_031772625.1 Pinus tabuliformis
AATAGTTTAGCTCCAGAATCAGACTATGAAGACTCATTAGAAAATGAGTCAAATAAGTATCTTCTTATGGACCTTGAAACAGACTCCAAGAAATAAGGTATTACGGACTCTGAAGAGGAAGAAGAGGAAGGAGTGGTAAACCTTGAAGGAGAACTCATCAATGCCCTTGATGAGTTGAAGAAAGCAAGAAATAAAAACAAGCAGTTGAAGGAACAATTGTAGCATGCAGAGAAGGAATGTACAACTCAGATAATGAGGAGTTTTCATACCAGAAAGAAAAACTTGAAGAAGCTATCAAGAGCAAGGATAGTCTGGCTCTTTTGCTGAAAGGAGAACAAGGAAACCATGAAAGATTAGAAGTGGAGAACAAGCAGCTGAAACAGGAGTTGTTCAAGTTAAAGAGGGAAACAACCTCAAAAAATTGCAAAGATGATTCTCTATCTTTGAAGGTTGAGCTGGAGGAAGCCAGATGAAAGGAGGAAGTACTTCAAGATATGATTCAAGAATGGGAAGAAAACTGCCAGTATCTTGAAGCAGAGGTGGTCTCTCTAAGAAATGACCTTGAGAAAGCAAAGACCAAGAAGGGTCTAAATGAGAGATTTGTTGAAGGGACTAGAAGACTAAATTAGATTCTGAGCTGTCAAAGGCCCTCAGGAACCAGAACCAGACTGGGGTACTCAAAGGAACAAGAATATTCTATCGAGAAGAAGAAGAAGATAAAATTTAGGTCCATAAGAGTTGAAGAACCACAAAGTCATAAGAGGAATCATCATGAAAGAGTTCATGAAGACAAAAGAGCAGCTAAACAAAGAGGAGATCGTCAATGGAGGACGAGTCGAACAACCAGTTGACCAAGGTATTTCTCTGCTAAATATTACAATGTTTTCAACAATAACTATGCCTACTTGTTTTATGGTCGTTGCTATAAGTGTAATATATTTGGACACAAATATCTTGATTGTACAAGTGTCAAAGTTGAAAGAGATGAAATCTTAGGTTTAATAGACATCACACTGCTAAGTCTCAAGACTCCTCTTTAAGGAATCATAATGCCTTCACTCCCCTACAAATTGAAGTTGAAAATTTTAAATGTAATAATTTTAGGCACAAATCTAGCGATTGTAGAAGCAGGTTTGAATACATATCTAAATATAAAAATGATAGACAGAAACACCTACACAAGGATAAAGGAAGTTGAAAATAAAAGACCAAAAAGAACATGCCATGTGGGCTCACATTATCAGTGCATGATAAGGAAAAAAAATGGTATGTAGATAGTGGTTTCTCCAAACACATGACTGGAGACAAAAGAAAGTTTTTGTCACTAAAATAAAAAGACAGAGGAGGCAATGTCACCTTTGGTAACAATGCTCCAGCTAGAATCAAGGGAAAAGGAGTGGTCAGCCTTGATCAGAAGACAGAAGCACAGAATGTGTTGTATGTGGAAGGCCTCAAACACAATCTGTTGAGTGTTAGTTAGATGTGTGACAACGGGTATAATGTGACCTTCCTATCTAAAGATTATGATATCCGCAATATAAAAGATGGAAAACTAGTGGGAAAGGCAGTCAGGACTCATAATAATGTTTATGTGTTCGATGACTCAAGGGTCAGCTATTATTTGAGTAAAAAAGGCAAAGCACAACTGTGGCATAAAAGGCTCAGGCACATGAATTTTGATAGCCTGATAAAGATAAGCAAGATAGGTGCAGTAAAAGGATTGCTTAGATTGTCAAGGCCTGATAACACCATCCGCAAATGATGTCATTTTGGCATGCATATCAATACTCATTTCAAATCAAAAGAGTTCTTATCATCCTGACCTCTAGAACTTATCCACACAGATATATGTGGCCCCACTAGAACAAAAACATAAAAAGGAGAAAGGTACTTCTTGTTTTTCATCGATGATTTTACTAAGGCTACCTATTTTCTCCTCTTAAAAGAAAAGTAAGAAGCATTTGAGCACTTCAAGAAGTTTAAGGCTCAGGTAGAGAATGAAAAATATTCGAAGATAAAATGATTGAGATTAGAGAGAGTGGGAGAGTTCACCTCAAAAGAGTTTTATGAATTCTATGAAGAGAAATGTATTAGAAGGCAGTGATCAGTGGCCAGAACTCCTCAACAAAATGGAGTTGTGGAGAGGAAGAACCGAACAATCTAGGAAATTGTCAGAGCGATGTTAGATGAAGCAGGAGTAGCTGAGTACTTCTAGGGAGAAGCAACTTAGTACTTGTCAAATAGAACATATCTCAGGCTTGATAGTTACATAACTCCATATGAGTTATGGAAGGGTAGATCCACATCAGTTAAACACCTCAAGGTGTTTGGGAGCAAGTGCTTCATTAAAATAAATCAAAAGAACCTTGGAAAGCTTGACTCACGCGCTGATGAAGGAATACTTCTTGGATATTGTATTCGAATCAAAGGGTACAAATGCTACAACAAGAGGAAAAGGAAGATAGAAGACTACATTGACATAGTGGTTGATGAAGTAGGCTCACAACCTGAACCCTCTATAAGTAATTTGAACTCAGATAATGAAGAGAGTTCAGAGTTGAGGGCCACAGATATGAATGAAACAAATTCAGACAATGAAGGTGAGGAAGCAAGCACATCTTCAAGGCAAAAAATTCCTTCTAGGTATGTACAAAAGGAACACCCTGAGAGTTAGGTTTTTGGAGATAAAAGACAAGGGGTCCAAACCAAAAGGAAACTTGTGGGAGGTACAAATATTTCCAATTTGGCTCTACTGTCAAAAATAGAACCCAAGAAGATCTATCAAGCAAGTGAAGATAAGTTCTAGGTGAAAGCCATGAATGAAGAGCTAGATCAAATTGAGAAGAATGACACATGGGAGCTTGTCCCAAGACCAAAGGAGAAAATTGTTATAGGAACCAAGTGGGTTTTCAAGAAGAAACTGAATGAAAAAGCTCAAGTAATCAGGAATAAAGCTCGATTGGTCTGCAAAGGGTATGCCCATATAGAAGGAGTAGACTTTGAAGAACACTTTACACCAGTAGCTCATTTAGAATCCATAATAATATTACTTTCTCTTTCCATTCATAAGAACATCATATTTTTTTAGATGGATGTAAAGTCTGCCTTTATCAATGGAGACTTAGAAGAGGAGGTTTACATAGAGCATCCTGAAGATTTTTTGCTCTCTTCTGATGAAGGGCTTGTATGGAAATTAAAAAGGGCTCTGTATGGTTTGAAACATGCCCCTGGAGCCTGGTATGAAAGGCTGGACAAGTATCTCCAACAAAAAGGTTTTAAGAAAGGTTCAGTTGAAACCAATCTCTATGTAAAATATGAAAATGATCATCTTTTGATAGTGGTTGTGTATGTGGATGACATCATATTTGGCAGTGATGTGGAGCGGTTGGGGCATCAATTTTAAAATTGTATGCAAACAGAGTTTGAAATGTCCATGATTGGTGAGATGTCCTTTTTCTTGGGTCTTCAAATTACTCAGTCTCCACAAAGAGTTTTTATATCTCAATTCAAATACCTCAAGGAAACTTTGAAGAAGTTTGGAATGGAGGACTGCAACCATTCAACACACCCATGACTATAGGTTGTAAATTGTGAAAGGAAGATGCAACACCATAGGTAAATTAGATTGAATACAGATCGATGATAGGAAGCTTATTGTATCTAACAGCTTCAAGGCTATATATCATGCAAGCAGTGGGAATTGTGGCAAGATTTTAGGCCTGTCCACGAGAAAGTCATGTGGTGATTGTTAAGAGGATTTTCAAATATCTTCAAGGTACAATAGAATATGGGTTGTGGTATGCTAGGAGTGAAGACTTCAATTTGAAGGCCTACATAGATGCAGATTGGGTTGGAAGTATTGATGATAGGAAAAGTACTTTAGGTGCAACCTTCTTTTTGGGTGACTGCTTGGTATTGTGGGTTAGTAAGAAACAGGGCTCCATCTCTCTATCGACTGTTGAAGAAGAATATATTGCTACCGTGACTTGCTATACACAGATTATTTGGATGAAGTAGACATTAAAGGATATATAGGTAGAGTTTTCTAATCCCATTCCAATAATGTGTGACAACACTAGTGCAATCAACATCTCAAAAAATCCAGTCATGCATTCAAAAACCAAGCATATTCCCATCAAGTATCATTTCTTGAGGGAACAAGTTGCAACCAACATTGTTAAACTTGTGTATGTGCCCACTAAAGCACAATTGTCAAATATATTTACCAAGCCACTGGCAAGAGAACAATTGGATTATCTCAAGCAATAGATATGAGTTGTGACTCCTCCCTACAAATGACTTCATAATGGTAGGAGGTGGCAGCTACTTAGTAATAGGAACTTATGGGAGAGTAGGCTGCATTGGTTCATAGGGTGTTCAAGTGAAGTTTTCTTTTCCACTAATGTCAAAGGGGGAGAAATTTAGCATTGAAGCAGATCATTCCTAGCTTGAGGGGGAGTCTATAATGTTGCCATCAATGCCAAAGGGGGAGATTGTTTGACATTTAATGGTATGAAGGTGGCTGGCTATGAAAGTGTTGGCATTGATGTCAAACAAGGCTTAGCCTGATGATGGGGTTTCATTCCTTGGTGGTTGTGATGATCTACTATGTAGAGACTTTGGAGCCATATTTTGAGGTAGCAGATGGGCTCAGTGGCTAATCAGACTCCTTTCATTTGAAAGTTCTCTGGAAGAGCTCTCCAAAGGTATGTGAAAATCCAGAAATGGACTTGTGGTTCGAAAGACATGACCTACTGGACTTCAGGGTGATTCAGGCCTCATGCAGTGAGGAATATCAGAGATCAAAGGTCTCGATAGTTAACGATTGGGGGATTCAAGTCTCAGTGGAAAACAAAAGTGAATTGCTAATTAGCGATTTGTGATATCGCATATCAAAGGTCTCAAAAAATCACAATCGGTGATCAGAGGTTCTGTTGTGAAGCACAACAACCATATGTGATATGTGATTAGCGATATCAGAAATCACAATATCGGAGCTCAGCACAGTGGTGTATCATCGATCGACGTTTCAAAAGTGACATCATGATTAAGGCTTATAGTGTTAAATCACAGGGAGAGCAAAACACATTTTTATAAAGGAATTCACTACAAAACCAAGCATGGTAGGCCTTTTCCTCTCTCCTTTAGGAGGACATGTGGAGGTGTTTGGTTGGCTTCGATAAGGATTGATGGCAGCATTAGAGAAGCTCCAATGGGGACACATGGTAGATTTTGATCAGTTTCGATAATGCTAGGTGGCTGTTGACATCAACATGACATCACAATACAAAGGGACACATGGCAGCCTATTTTAGGGTTTTGGATGACCTAAAGGGCTATATATGGGTGACACGTCTCACTGGTCGGAAGACGCCACTTCGATAATCAGCAATCGGTGATCCTTGGTGGCAAACATAGTTGCAACATAAATAACTCTCTAATAACTGGCCTCCTAGGGTATAAGCATTGGTTTGATGAAACAAATGTGTAAGGGGCCAACAAAGGAAGTATAGTCCCCATCGAGGGTCTAGAGGCCTTAGCACCTTAACGATGAGCCATCGGTCACAACCCTTGGTTCTATGGAAGAAAAAACAAAGAGGGGCTTATACATAAGGGGATGAGGACTATCAGAGTTCGTTGTTTTTGTATGGATCTTATGCATAAAAGCGATGATATGGAAAAGGCTCCGATAGTGTTCTATAGTGCAAATCTGTTGATATAAAAATAGTAAAAAGGTGTATTGAAGATGTATGAATCCATAGTTGTGGCTTTGCATGAAGTTCAATAAGGTTGATGGCCAAATAAATCCTGTGCACACATTGTAAATATAAATGAAGAACAAAGGTGCAATGCGAATGTCTAGCTAAGTCTCTGTGAGCCATAAATGATCATAGGGAGCCTCTACAAAATATGTAAGGAGAGTTGACATTTAATAAACAACATAGAGTGCCTATAACGAGACAGAGAAGTGATCATCGCCCATTACTTTGATCCTGAATGAAATGACAAAACATGGGAAGTGTGTTTCAACAAAAGGATGAGGAGCCATGCCAGTAGTACACATTTGGGTAGATTTGATGGTGATAGTGAGTACATCAACCAAAGAGCAGCACATGAACAAAACTGTGAACCTTCAATGTGCTAATGGGGAGAGTGAGCAGATGTGAGAGGAAGTAAGAGAAGAGTTGTAGACTAAGAAATTTGTGCAACGTGTTGCAAGGGTAGTATTGTGTTGCAAATAGTGGAGAGCCCTAAGCAAAAATTGCAAAATACAAAGAAAGCAACAAGAGGAGGACCACCATAAGTGTTCAGAAAATAGAGAGTAGAAATTGTATCTTCAAACAACCATTAGATGGTATTTTACTTGTAAAATTATATGCCTCTCTTTTCAATTTGAAAATTGTAGGTTTTAACCCTGTACAGAAATTACCTGCATCAAATTCTAAAAATAGAAAATAAACAATGGTGACAGCATAAAACGTAAAACAAATATACAAAGATATTTTCCCCTGGAACCCAAAACCGAGACTACTAGATTGATATTTCATTATATTCCTTTCAATGTTACAATCCATATATATACATGCTGAAGCATCCATACACCCTAATCCATTAGCCCTTGATTAGAACATAACCATAGTTATGTTGACCAAATCTACAAAATACCATGGACAGAAAACCATCATGCACAAAATCATGTGCAAAATCCATGCACAAAAGCATAGGTAGGTCCACCCACCTAATATAGGGTCCATTTCTTTTTTCTTGAGGTGCTGCCCCGGACCCCTTGTAGGGGGGCTACCACCCCCTTACAAACCCCTCGACTTAGGGGGCTGCCACCCCCCCTGCTATGCTCGACGCAACATACAGGGGGGGCTCCCATGCCCCTTATGACCCACCCCCTGTGGGGTAGTTGTGGAAAGAATATAACACACACCCAACATTCTCCCACTTGTTGTTTTCTTTCCATGGGGGACCATAAGAGAGCTTAGTCATTGGTCCAACCCTTAAACGCCCATTGTTTGTCTAAAACAAGATGGCTTCTTAGTGCTCATAGAAGTTGTCAATGCATCTGCAATATTCTTCAAAGTGTCCACCTTTACCAGCAACACCTTTTTTTCCTCAACCATATCCCTCACAAAGTGATACTGGACATCAATGTGCTTTGTCTTTGAATGATAATCAGGGTTCTTTGCCAAGAAAATTTCACCTTGACTGTCACATTCTATCCTTATAGATCATTGTACTAAACTTGAACACAATATCTGCAACCAAACTACTTCATTGCTTGCATGAGTGGCTTCCATGTATTCTGCCTCTGTATTTGAAAGTGGCACTACAGACTGTCTCTTACTCATATAACTGACTGCACATCCAAATAGGTTAAACACATACCCACTTGTAGATCTTCTCTGATCCATATCTCTAGCCTATTCTGCATCAACAAAGACATAAATTTCCAAAAATATATCCAATCTTGGTCTTCCTTGGTAGCACAAACCATAATCACTATTTCCACGCAAATACCTGAAAACCTGCTTCACTGTTGTCCAATGCTCCTTCCCTGGTTTTGACAGAAACCTACTCAATACTCCCATTGCATGTGCAATGTATGGTCTAGTATAGATCATTTCATACATCAAGCTACCGACTGCACTTGCATATGGAACACGGGACATGTCCTCTTCCTCTTCTTATGTCTTGGGACACTGTTCAACATATAAATTTACACCTACAGGAATAGGAACTTTCATCGGTTTATTATCCTGCATATTAAACCTTTGCAGTATTGTCTCAACATACGTCCTCTGGTTTAATTAGATCTTCGTCTTTTCCCGATCTCATTTAATTTCCATCCAAAAATATAGTTTGCAACACCAAGATCTTTCATGTCGAATTTGGAGGAAAATTGGGTCTTCAAATCCTGGATACTTTCCTTGTCATGTCCAACCAACAACATATCATCCACATACAAGACCAGATAAATAAATCAATCACCAATTAATTTAAAATACACACAGTGATCTGCTTTTCTCCTGGTGAAGTCAAGTCCCGTATAAATGTATCAAATTTTTGATACCACATCCTTGGTTATTGTTTTAAGCCATACAAATACTTTTTTAACTTGCATACCATTTCTTTCTTACCCTTCACTGCAAATCCATCAGGTTGCTTCATGTAGATCTCTTCTTCCAGATCCCCATGAAGAAATGTTGTCTTCACATCCATATGTTCTACCTCAAAATAAAAAGCAACAATAACAGATAAAAGTAATCTAATAGAAGATACCTTGGCAACAGGAGAATTGTATTTCTCCACCTTGCCTTCTGCATTCATATTCTTCTTAAACATCCATTTGCTGCCAATGGGTTTCCTTCCAGCTGAAAACTCCATTAGATCCTAAGCCTCATTTTTGTGCAAAGATGCCATTTCATCAACCATGGCCTCTTTACATAGTTTTCCATCCTCTAAATATACTACTTCCCTCAGTTCTGGGATCATCATCAGTAATAGATAAAGAAAAATTTAAACAGAAAGAAAATGGACTATACCTTTCTGGCTACTTTCTTTCTCAAACTGATCTTCACACAACTAGAGTTTGTGGCTCTTCATCCTCTGATTCCTATTTTACTGTAGAGTCTAATTATTCCTCCTTTAGCTCAAACTCTATATTCTAAAGTTACTTGGTAGGACTTCATGCTTAATAACATCTTTCACCTCTCTAGACACCACATCTCGACTGTACACAATCTTCCTTGTTTCTGGGTTGCAAAGCTTATAACCTTTTAAACCATCCTTATACCAAATAAAGATGCACCTTTCAAATTTACTATCCAGCTTTGTTCTTTTCTCCTTTGGAACATGTACATATGCATCACATCCAAATACCCTCAGATGTGAAAGAGAGGGTTTCTTACCTATCCATACCTCTTATGGAGTCTTATCTTCCAATGCTGATAAAGGTGATCTATTGACCAGTTAACATGTAGTCTCCACCACCTCTTCTTAGAATTCCTGTTCTAACCCGACACCACTGAGCATGCTTCTTGCCTTTTCCATCAATGTCTTGTTCATTCTTTTTGCAACTCCTTTTTTTTGAGGCGTGTATGGAGTAGTCTTTTGTCGTTCTATACCACACTTCTTACAGAGCTCTTCAAATTCCTTCTTGAAAAAATCTCCACCACTATCTGTCCTCAGTACCTTTATCTTCTTCTCTATTTGGTTTTCCACTAGAGCCTTAAATTCTTTAAAACTGTCAAAGACTTTAGATTACTTCTTAAGAAAATATATCAATGTATTCCTTGAGAAGTCATCGATAAATGATACATAGTACATAGACTTACCTAGTGATGGAATTGACATAGGTCTAAACACATCACTATGCACAAGCTCTAATATCTGTTTCACCCTCTTAGCACCAAAGGGGAAACTCACCTAATTCTGCTTCACATATGCACAATTTTCACAGAAATCAAAATCTAGAGAGAAACTAGACACACCTTCTACCATACCCTTACCATGAAGTATTTGAAGGCCTTTCTCTCCAATATGTCCAAGCCTTTGATGCCATAGCATGTTCTTTTCTCCAAAGACCACTAAATTTTCTTCTCCACTCTTAGGAACCACATAACTGTTGCACCCATCAATAACAGTTATACCATGAAGCTTGTATAGAGTTCCAATCCAAACTCCCCACATCAATACCAGTGATCCCTGAACCATCTTTCAGGTATATTTCTCGAACACTATTTTTACACCTACATCATCCAGCTTGCTTATAGAAATTCAATTTTTGGCCAATGTAGGAATATGTAGAACACCCAGAAGTTTTCTAATCCTTCCACCTTGCAATTTCAACTTGAATTTTCTGAGACCAAGGATTCTAGCCTTCTTATCATCCCCTAAGAAGACACCACCACCATCATATTTATCATACTCGTAGAACCACTCTCTATGGGGAGTGAGATGAAAGGATGGACTTGAGTCAATAAACCATGCCTCATGATCTACATGTGTACTTGAAGAAGAAGCCAAGTAAACATCCCCACCTTAATCTGAGGTGGTTTTCACCTCTGGAGAAGAAGCATCATCAAATCCATTTCCTTCCTCAGGAGATTTAGGTTTACAGTCCCTTTTGAAGTTCCCTTCCTTTCATCATTTCTAGTACACCTTTACAAGTTTTCTTGGAGATTTAGATCTCCCACTCGAGGACTTATTTTTGTTTCTGTTCGGGGATCATCCTTGTACAGACAAGGCATCACCATTCTAGCCCTCCATATTTTTCCATCTCATCTCCTCCAATAGCAAGGATGATACTATTTCATCAAAATGCAAGGCAATTGCATTGCTACCTATTGAAACAACAAAACTATCCCACGAATCTGGTAGAGAACACAACAAACTCATGTACTTATCTTCATCTAAAATTTTAGTATCAACATATAATAACTAGCTTACCATAGTACTAAATGCTTTCAGATTCTCTGTAACTAAGTCTCCATCTTTCATCCTCAATTTATACATCTTTTTCCATAGGAACAATTTAATCACCAAAGACCTTGATTGGTACAAAGTTCCCAACTTGTCCCACAATGCCTTCGCCGAAGCTTCCCCTGATACATTTAGCAATACTGAATCTAAGAAAAAAAATCGTATTGTGCTCTTTGCCTTTCGATCCAACTTCGCCCTGTCTTCAGCGGACATTGTTGTTGGTTTAGTACCTATATCTACCACAATCCACTAATCTTTATCCACCAGTAGATCCTCCATCTTGAGTTTCCACAACTCAAAACTCTGTACATTAAAATTTTTGATCTCTATCTTTCCACTGCTCACCATCTTTTTTCACCAGAAGAATCGATCATGCAGATCTCCCACTGAACAGGGTCTACCACAGGCTTGAACAAAACCCCTCAGCAGTAAAGGCATCACCTTGAAGCTGAAACACCTCTGATACCAAATGTAGGTTTTAACCTCATACAAAAATTGCCTGCATCAAATTCTAAAAATAGAAAATAAACAATGGCGATAAGCATAAAACATAAAACATATATACACAGAGATTTTCCCCTGGAACCCAAAACCAGGACTACCAGATTGATATTTCATTATATCCATTTCAATGTTACAATACATATATATACATGACGAAGCATCCATAAACCCCAATCCATTAACCTTGGATTAGAACATAACTGTAGTTCCCTTGACTGGATCTACAAAATACCATGGACATAAAACCATCATGCCCAAAACCATGTGCGAAATCCACACACAAAGGCATAGGTAGGTCCTCCCACCTAATATAGGGTCCAATATATATATTTTTTTCTGAGGCGCTGCCCTGAACCCCGTGCAGAGGGGCTACTGCCCCCCTTGTGACCCCCCTACTACGCCCGACACAATGTACAAGGGAAGTTGTCGCCCCCTGTCATGCGGAAAGAGTCGATAGTCCGGACACAACTGACCTCCCTAGAAACAAAAGCTTTCTAGTGACAAACAAGACAAATAAACACTACCTTTCTCTAAACATGCATTGAGAATACAAGTAATCAGGTGATTTTAACATACCTTTAGTCCAACGCTTTGTAGTAGTCCAGCCTCGCCGATCCGGATGAGCTCCTCCTTCTCTTCGAAACCTGCATTCACTAACAAGCCAACAGATTAAATAGCACCTGATAAACTCATAAAACAATACATATCCATCATACAGACCAAGGAGTATATGAAACAAATCATGAATAACAATCTGTTGAGAAAAATGAGTTGATTTGCATTAAGTGGAAACAAAAGGAACCATTACAACCTGAGCCTTGGTGTTGTGCAAGTCCCTCCTAGGGTCCAGCAAGAGTTTTCCTTTACTTTGATCAACTCACCCACTCTCAAATAAGGCTAGGAAAGGATGGGAATCTCTCCTCTCAAATTTTACAAGGGAGTCCTAATTCCAGCAGCATCTACCCTTAGGAATGTTCAGCTTTCAACCTCTCCTCCTTTTGGCCCAATGCCTGTATTTATAGTGCTCTAGAAGAAGTTATTCGGGTCCACCATCAATGGGATAAGCCCCTCTTTGGATGGGATAACTCCCCTCTTGATGGGATAAGTTCCTCTTTGGTAGGGATACATGAACCATCTGGAGACGCTTCATACACGTCAAACAAGCTTCTAGAATGCTCTAGAAATGACCACAAGTAACTTTTTTGGAGTGAAACTTGCGCCTTTTGACCTTTACAGGAGTACGCACCCATTGCTTTACAGACAGAGCGTAAAAGTACGTAGGTATTGTGAACTTGGGGTGCGTACACGCAGGTAAGGCTAAGAGAAACTGCGTACCCAGAGATATATAGATTTTTAATGACTTTCTCTCTTTCTTGGAGTTTGACATGGAGAGCAGAGGTATGAGGCTTGCCAAGGAGGATAGTATGATAGTTGATGGAGCCATACTAACTGCAAATAGTCATGGTGACAAATTTTAGTGTAACAGATTGCCCCCTAAAGTGCGAAGCCTGTAGTAGATAAGGGTTTCATATCATCTAAGAAGGGTGAAGTACTTTATCATTTCAAGGATTATCTTGTGGAGAGCCCAGTCGGAACCTGCAAGTATTCAACACAAAATACATATACAAGATCATATCATCGTTGAGGTAGGCATTCCCATACTCAGATTGAAAACTTTAACTAACAAACTATCTACTGCTCTGATACAGGAATGATTCTGCAGTACATCATAATCATAGACTTTTGTAGACATAGTATGGATGCAGCCATCTGTTTATAGTTGGTCTACTATATAATGAATACAAAACTCCTCGCAGCCTGGATGGTGGAAACTAGATCCAGGGTCTTGATTTCTACTTCCCGAACAGGTACGATTCTATCCATGCGAATAAATGAGTTGATGTCGAACATGGTAGAAACCACTTGATTACCAGTCAATTATGTAAACTATTAACAAGTGTGAGAGAGACCACCAGTGATGTCAATGGTTCTCAAAGTACCCAGTACAATCCATGAGATGTGAATGAATGAGTTGATGTCGAACATTTCACGGAATCCTTCGATCGAAAGTCAATGATGTAAACTGTCATCAAAGGTGAGAAACCTGCCATTGATGCATGCAGACTTCATGGTACTGACGATTCCTAGGTCCTCTTTCTAGATAATGTGCTGATGTCGATAGAAAGCGACCCGTTGCAGGCAAGCCCACAACACGAAATCATAGATCAAGTTGAAGAAATGTAGCTGTAAGGACTGACTCAGGGATGGTCAAAATGGATGACGGGTATTTTGCAGATGAATGTTTATTGCAGAGACCTCTTGAACACATAACGACACGACAGATGGCTTGGTGACATTTGACCCAAAGTTAATACCCGGCTGAAAACTTTCAATGTGGTTTGATCAACTGTGAGGCAAAGGATTTCCCAACCCAGGTGAATGCAAAGTGTCGTGTTCAAGAGTGGTAATAAGGCTTCTTCTGAGACAAAGGATAACAAATGGGCTCATTTTTCTCTCTTTTCCCCCACCATTTCTGGCAAGTACCTCTTTATTTTTTACAAGCTTGAGGAGGATAACATATGCTTGATTATAAGCTCATCCTTCGGATGAGTCCAGCTTAGTTTTGATTCGAACCCTAAGAAGGAGTGGTCCATTCCTGTTTGTAATCGAACAGGTCCTTTACTGTGAAATTTTAACGAGTCCAGTATAGGAGAAACTCGGCGTTTTTCATTTTTAGAGAGTCTGAAAAAACTTAAGAAGACTCCAGGTTGAACGTTTTCGTAAAGTTGTGTCTCCCAAGCCCGAAAAAGTATAAAATAATACTTGAGAGAACCGCTTAGTCTTGCGACCAAGGAGTACTTTCATGATTAGTGCCTCTGACCTAAAAAGTAAAAAGCGATCAAGGACACGTCGTTTTATTTCCAGTCTCGAGTTTGAAACGACAAAAACCCGGCAATATTTTTCTGTTTTTACGGTCAGAAAAGGCCTATAAAGGGACCGTCTTTTAATTCCGTTTTAACGAGTGTAAAAGAAACGCTCGGCAATCTTTTCATGTTTTAGGAGTCAGAAAAGGGCTTAAAAGATGACTCTAATGTTTTGGTTCGTGAAAAATGATAATTTTCCCTGAAATGTTGGCATTATGATTCAAGTGTTGTCCTTGATGGCAACTCACTCAGAGGTTGGTACAGGTGCTCAGAGGTTGGTACAGGTGATGGCAACTTAATCAGAAGACAGATCTTAGTACAGCATGCCAAGGAAGTTCATATACGCAGGTTCGTTAAGCCCAAGTCGCGTGTACATGCTAGTTGGATTCAGAAAAAGCGCGTGTATGTGGAAAAGTACCTTTGGTCCATGGAGGTTAGTTCTTGGAAGTTGTGCCTATGATTTCGGACCATTGTGTCTCGACGGGCGTGTCGATCCCTAGTTTTGAAGTTGATGGTATTGTGTTACTATGGTTTTGGCTCTTGGCATTGAGCAAGGCCTAAGGCTATATAAAGAGAAGAAGATCATTAGGCAAAATCATCTTTCGATAAGGCTTGAATATCTAAGAGAGAAAGAGATCTGATATGCAGGGTCTGGGTTGCTTGATATGAGCTAAGGAGAAACCACATCGGTGGATGGAAGACTAGATCTAAGGACAAATCAGGATCTAATGGTTTGAAATGCACTATTATGATATGGTTGATTATGCGTATTTCTAGATCTGCATACTGTCGCAATATTATGTTCTGGATCTAACTGATGTCTGGTACAGCTGCAAGTTGAGAGAATCTATTTTTAGATCTGTACGCAGGTTGGCTTAGGTAAAAGCGCGTGTATACGCGGGTTTCGCTCATTGAAGTAGCGTATATCTCTTAAAGCTTGATTTTTGGGTTTGCAGTTGGATTTGACTGTTATTACAGAGTTCTGTAGACTGCTCTGTGTTCTGGTATCTGGTGATTGACAGGGTTCAGTGGTTCAGTGATTCAAAGTTTGATAATACTAGTATTGGTTGTTTTATGCTTCAATGATCTGTTGTGAAAGTTGAATGAATTGGGGTCTACAGATTGTAATGTTGTGCTTCAGGAATATCCAGTCTGAAAATGTATGAAAGGTGGTACCTGAAGAAAAGAAGATTGTAGGTCAGCACCTACGTACTAGTATCTTGGCTAGTACAAGAGCAAAGGGGGTTGGAGCTCCCTTCCAAGGAAGTTTGGAGAATGAGAGAAGGTTGTAGCCTTCTGCAGGTTGTAGCCTGCGTACTGGTATAAGGCTGCACCAGTACAAAAGATTGTAAACTGAAGTTTCATATTAAAGAAAGATAGAGACAACTTGCAGCAGGTGGTTTTCACCCACATTGGGTTTCCACCTTACATCTTGGTGTTCATGTGTGTGGTTTTTGATCTGTTCTGTTATACTGCACCTGTTTACTGTTAATGTGGTGAATAATGTCCTGATGAACTTAACTGAAGAATAAGCTAACTAAATTATGAGTTTTCTTCTTATACGCTGTTTTATTTAGTCACAGTAGCGTGTACACGCTGGTTCACCTAACTGAAGTAGCGTATATGTTTCTGAGCATTGAAAAAGTTTGATTGATCTGATAATACTGATTCACCCCCCCTCTCAGTATTATTTCCAACAATTGGTATCAGAGCAGGTCCTTCAGAGAAGCTTGATCGCTTGAAGGTAGATCATTCATCATGAGCAACTACGAGAAAGAAGCATCAAACAGGCCACCGATTTTTGATGGGACAAATTTCAATTATTGGAAGGTAAGAGTTACTGCATATCTTCAATCTCTTGGTACAGAAGTTTGGAACATTGTAGAAACAGGATATGCTTTTCCTTCAGCTACTCCTACAGATCCAGCTGAGAAAAAGCAGTATGAAACAAATGCAAAAGCAGTCAGTACTCTATTAGGAAGTATATCCCAAACAAAATTTATGAAGGTCATGCACTTCAAATCAACAAAAGAGATATGGGACAAAATGATCACTAGCTATGAAGGAGATGAACAGGTAAAGCAAGCTAAACTTCAAACTCTCAGGATTCAATATGAGACTCTCAAGATGTATAATGATGAAAGTGTGGCTAATTATTTTCTTCGGGTAGATGAGATTGTTAATTGCATGAAAAATTTGGGTGAAGAAATAAAAGAGACTATAGTAGTTCAAAAGATTCTAAGATCATTATCCCCCAAGTTTGAATCTAAAGTATCTACAATAGAAGAAAAAGAAAATCTCCGTGTTCTCACTATGTCTCAGCTACATGGAATTCTAACTGCTTATGAAATGAGAAAGGGAGGTCCATCTGACAGAAGGGAAGCTGCTTTTAAGGCATCAGGAAAAGAAGATTACTATGAAGCAAGCCATGTTCCAGAAGAAGAGGAAGAAGAATCAAATTTTGTCAGAAATCTTCAAAGGGGTTCTGGAAGGTTCAGAGGTAAGCTACCTTTCAAATGCTTTGCTTGTGGAAGAGTAGGTCATTATGCTGCAAAATGTCCTTATAAGGATAAAGGAAAAGAACCTGCTAGATGGAACAAGAAACAAAGTGCAAATAAGAAAAGCTACTACACCCATGAAGATAGTGATGGCTTATCAAACAGTGATGAAGATGAACAAGGTAATAAATATAAGCTGTTAATGGCATTTGAAGATGATGATTATGAGGATGCTGTAGATGTGGATAATCTCTATAATGAAATTACTAGACTCAAGAGATGCATAGAAGAAAAGAGTGTGATCATTGATACTTTGCAATTTCAAATTGATGAAAAGGAAAAACATCTTGAAAAACTAGAAGGTGAAATTGTTGGTCTCAGAAAAGAAATTGAGAAAACAAAAGCTATTAATCTTAAGTTTGTCAAAGGATCTGAAACTTTGGATGAGATTATCAATGTGCAGCGGTCTCCTCTAAACAAGACAGGTTTGGGCTATAATGGAGAAACCTCTCAAGCATCCACCTCAAAAAGTTATCTTGATGCAGCAAGAAGAAATGAGCAGAAGAACAATGAAGATAATCAGGTAAAGCAGGGACGAATTACAAACAGAAACTATCAGGGACAATCCTTCTTAAGGGTGAACAAAAGCTACAACCAACCACAGGTAAAATCTTCTCAGTTTGGCTCAAGAATAGATGAAAATAGAAATTACAATCAGTTGGCTGGTAGATTCAATAACCGCAGAAGCTTCTTCAATGGACAATGCTTTTCTTGCCATAACTTTGGTCACAAAGCAGCTCAATGTGTTGCATATAAAACAATCATGACTAGGGAAGCTCAAAAACAAAGAAGTATGACAGGGATTACAAAAAGGACCTATAACAACTTTTCGGTTCTTGAAAATGAAGTTGAATGTTCTATTTGCAATAATTTTGGTCATAAAGACACTGAATGCAGGAGCAGGTTTCAGGAGAAAAAGGAACAAGCCACGAGCACCAAAAAATGGAGAATAAAGGAACCTCAAACAGAAAGATGTGGGATAGCTTTTTATGCAGAAGGACAGGAAAATCTATGGTACATTGACAGTGGATGTTCGAAACATATGACAGGTGATAAAGAAAAACTTGAATCTTATTCTACTTTAGAAAAGGGAAAGAAAGTTTCTTTTGGAAATGATACTCCTGCAACTATAAAAGGAAAAGGTATTGCTCCTTTGAAAGAAAAGGTCAAGGCTGGAAATGTTTTGTATGTTGATGGATTGAAGCATAATCTACTAAGTGTCAGCCAGATGTGTGATCAAAAAACTGAGGTTATTTTCAGATCGAATGGATGTCTTGTTCGTGATCTTGATACAGGTAAAACAGTTCTCAAAGGCAAAAGAACTCCAAATAATCTGTACATATTTGAAGAAGGACAACAACAATGCTATCTTAGCAAGGATGAAGAGCACTGGTTATGGCATCGAAGGTTGGGACATCTAAGCTTCTCACAAATAAGGAAAGCATGCAAATATCAGGCAGTTCGCGATCTTCCAGATATCAAAATTCCAGACAACACCATATGCAAATCTTGTCAGTTTGGAAAGCAAACCAGAACTAACTTTCCAGAGAAGGAAGGATCAGCTAGCTTGCCTCTTGAGCTAGTCCATACAGATGTATGTGGTCCATTTAGGAAAAGGACACCTCGAGGAGAAGAATATCTGATATTATTCATTGATGATTTCTCAAGGTTTGTTTGGTTAGGGCTTATGAAGCACAAAGATGAAGCATTCGAAAAATTCAAATCCTTCAAAGCATTGGCTGAAAATGAATCAGGACACAAAATTAAGTGCCTCAGATCTGACAGAGGTGGGGAGTTCACATCAAATGAATTTTTCGATTTCTGCGATGAACATGGGATAAGAAGAGAATTCTCTACAGCTAGAACTCCTCAGCAAAATGGGGTTGTGGAAAGAATGAACAGAACTATCCAACAAATGGCTCGTGCTATGCTCGATGAATCAGGTACTCCTGCAACCTTCTAGGGTGAAGCTGCGCATGCTGCTGTTATTATTCTTAACAAAACAAATGTCCGAGTAAACAGCACTCAAACACCTCATGAGCTTTGGAGTGGTAAAACTCCTTCCGTGAAGCACTTCAAAATCTTTGGGAGCAAATGTTATATTAAGAATACTGATGAGCAACTTGGCAAACTTGAACCTAGAGCAGATGAGGGCATTCTTCTTGGTTATTCTCCACATAGCAAAGCATACAAGTGCTACAATAAAAGACTTGGCAGAATTGTTGACAGTATTGATATAGTGGTTGATGAGAAGGGATATATTCCTAGGCAAGTTCATCATGAAGACATTGAAGAAGATGAAGGGTACTCTCAAAGGCGAAATGATGAAGAAGAAGAACCTCAAGAAGAAGAAGAATCTCAAGAAGAACCAGAGGAGCAGACAAGAATAGAAGAGAAGACTCCATCCAGATATGTTCAAAAGAATCATCCAGAAACTCAGATTGTGGGGCAGAAAGAAGCAGGAGTACAAACAAGAAGGACACTTGCAGAAGCTTCAAGCTACTTGGCATTACTCTCCTCCACTGAACCACAAAATGTGAAAGAGGCATGCAAAGATGAATGTTGGGTCAAAGCAATGGATGAAGAACTTGAGCAAATCGAAAAGAACAACACTTGGGAATTAGTTCCTAGACCAAAAGATAAGAATGTAATAGGAACAAAATGGGTCTTCAAGAATAAATTAAATGAAAATGGAGAAGTAATTAGAAACAAGGCCAGACTTGTTTGTAAAGGGTATGCACAGCAAGAAGGAATAGATTTTGAAGAGACCTTTGCTCCTGTGGCAAGACTTGAGGCCATCCGAATGTTCCTTGCTCTCTCAAGCTTTCAAAACTTCAAGGTATTTCAAATGGACGTGAAATCAGCCTTCCTGAATGGAGACTTAGAAGAAGAAGTATATATTGAGCAGCCAGATGGTTTCATTCTTGGGAATGATCCAAACCTTGTATGCAGATTGAAAAAGGCACTCTATGGACTCAAACAAGCTCCAAGGGCTTGGTACTATCGGTTGGACAAATATCTTCACCAACAAGGCTTTTCAAAAGGATCAGCAGATAGCAATCTCTATATAAAAGTTGAAAATAACAAATTGCTAATTCTCGTTGTTTATGTAGATGATATTATTTTTGGCAGCAATGAAGAGACTATGAGTCAAAACTTTGCCTTGGTTATGCAGAAAGAATTCGAAATGTCACTTCTTGGAGAATTGACATATTTTCTTGGATTGCAAATCCAACAAAATGAAGGAGGTATCTTCTTGTCTCAAACCAAATACCTCAAGCAGATCTTGAAGAAGTATGGCATGGAAGAGTCAAAGCCAGTATGTACACCCATGGTTACAGGATGCAGCCTCAGTGCAAATGATGAATCAGCAGCAGTTCACCAACCCACTTATAGATCCATGATTGGGAGTTTGCTTTATTTGACAGGTACTCGACCAGATATTACACATGCAGTAGGAATGGTTGGAAGATTTCAAGCCAACCCAAAGGAAACTCATCTTCAGGCAGTCAAAAGAATCTTCAAATATCTTCAAGGGACCCAAAACTATGGCTTATGGTATCCTAGAAATACAGATCTCACTCTTCATGCTTACACAGATGCAGATTGGGCTGGAAGTGTGGATGATAGGAAAAGCACAAGTGGTGGTGCTTTCTTCATGGGTTCCAGATTAGTATCTTGGTTCAGCAAGAAACAGAGTTCGATTGCCTTATCTACAGCTGAAGCAGAATATGTGGCTGCAGCATCTTGTTGCACACAACTTCTTTGGATGATGCAGACCTTGCAGGACTTTCAAATCACTTGCACTCCACCCGTCTCTATCTTATGTGATAATACAAGTGCAATCAGCATTTCAAAGAATCCAGTCATGCACTCAAAGACCAAGCACATACCAATCAAGTACCATTTTCTTCGGGAACAAGTGCTTGAGCAGAAGGTCAAGTTGGAGTATGTTCCTTCTAAGGAACAAGTTGCTGATATTCTCACAAAACCACTGCCCAGGGAAACTTTTGAATATCTCAGACAAAAGCTGGGAGTAGTTGATGCTTCATCCTGCTGTTGAAGCTTGTCTGTTCTATAGAAAAGTTGGTATACGCAAGTTACGAAAGGTATATACGCGTATACACGCGGATTTATGCTGGGAAAGTCGCGTGTATGGTGTACGCATGTTGCAGGATTATATCCGCGTCCATACGTCGTTTCATGCAGGATAAATCGCGTATATGAAGTTCTGAACAGCAAAGGCAAACTCTGGAGTTCTGAACAGCAATGGGTATGTCATAATTCTTCAGGCACGGTTTCAGGGGGTGCAGCAGGCACAGGTTCAGGGGGAGCAGCTTAAAAGTCTCATAAAGTATTGTTGGCATTCAGATGTTTTGGTTGTTGATTTCAGGAAAAGGAGCTCAGAAAGAAATCTTGGTTGCTGATCTAAAAAGATGTTTATCATATGCTGCTGGTGACTTTCATAAGTCTTGGTCTAGATCTGTTGTCTCTATGTCATGTATCTCTCTTGTCATATCTCTTTTATGGTGTCAAGGTCATGTAACGGCCTATGTTGGTTTCCCCACTATGCCTGGGATGAATGCTGTAATATAATTGGTTGTTTCTGATATGTCCCCTCTTGGTAGGGAGTATGGATGTATGTATTGAGTCTTTTGGAAGGTCCCTTATGGTGTATAAGTCTTGGTTCTTGTTGAAGAACATCTTTTGCAGATCTGGCCTACTGTCAGGGGGAGCATGAGTCAACAAAGCCAAGCAGAGGTATCAGCATGTCCTCAGGGGGAGCACAGCCCTTTGCCCTTGATGTCAAAGGGGGAGAGTGACTTGGTGTGGTGGTTGCCATCAAGTCCAAAGGGGGAGATTGTTGGCATTATGATTCAAGTGTTGTCCTTGATGGCAACTCACTCAGAGGTTGGTACAGGTGCTCAGAGGTTGGTACAGGTGATGGCAACTTAATCAGAAGACAGATCTTAGTACAGCATGCCAAGGAAGTTCATATACGCAGGTTCGTTAAGCCCAAGTCGCGTGTACACGCTAGTTGGATTCAGAAAAAGCGCGTGTATGTGGAAAAGTACCTTTGGTCCATGGAGGTTAGTTCTTGGAAGTTGTGCCTATGATTTCGGACCATTGTGTCTCGACGGGCGTGTCGATCCCTAGTTTTGAAGTTGATGGTATTGTGTTACTATGGTTTTGGCTCTTGGTATTGAGCAAGGCCTAAGGCTATATAAAGAGAAGAAGATCATTAGGCAAAATCATCTTTCGATAAGGCTTGAATATCTAAGAGAGAAAGAGATCTGATATGCAGGGTCTGGGTTGCTTGATATGAGCTAAGGAGAAACCACATCGGTGGATGGAAGACTAGATCTAAGGACAAATCAGGATCTAATGGTTTGAAATGCACTATTATGATATGGTTGATTATGTGTATTTCTAGATCTGCATACTGTCGCAATATTATGTTCTGGATCTAACTGATGTCTGGTACAGCTGCAAGTTGAGAGAATCTATTTTTAGATCTGTACGCAGGTTGGCTTAGGTAAAAGCGCGTGTATACGCGGGTTTCGCTCATTGAAGTAGCGTATATCTCTTAAAGCTTGATTTTTGGGTTTGCAGTTGGATCTGACTGTTATTACAGAGTTCTGTAGACTGCTCTGTGTTCTGGTATCTGGTGATTGACAGGGTTCAGTGGTTCAGTGATTCAAAGTTTGATAATACTAGTATTGGTTGTTTTATGCTTCAATGATCTGTTGTGAAAGTTGAATGAATTGGGGTCTACAGATTGTAATGTTGTGCTTCAGGAATATCCAGTCTGAAAATGTATGAAAGGTGGTACCTGAAGAAAAGAAGATTGTAGGTCAGCACCTACGTACTAGTATCTTGGCTAGTACAAGAGCAAAGGGGGTTGGAGCTCCCTTCCAAGGAAGTTTGGAGAACGAGAGAAGGTTGTAGCCTTCTGCAGGTTGTAGCCTGCGTACTGGTATAAGGCTGCACCAGTACAAAAGATTGTAAACTGAAGTTTCATATTAAAGAAAGATAGAGACAACTTGCAGCAGGTGGTTTTCACCCACATTGGGTTTCCACCTTACATCTTGGTGTTCATGTGTGTGGTTTTTGATCTGTTCTGTTATACTGCACCTATTTACTGTTAATGTGGTGAATAATGTCCTGATGAACTTAACTGAAGAATAAGCTAACTAAATTATGAGTTTTCTTCTTATACGCTGTTTTATTTAGTCACAGTAGCGTGTACACGCTGGTTCACCTAACTGAAGTAGCGTATATGTTTCTGAGCATTGAAAAAGTTTGATTGATCTGATAATACTGATTCACCCCCCCTCTCAGTATTATTTCCAACATGAAAGTCCTTTTGTCTTGCACAATAACGACACATTACTCATACCTGTTTAAGATAAGCAAAAATGCATTGAAAAATATCCTTTCATGGTGAAAAATAAACAAACTTAGCATTCATTTATCCAAAAAACCTATAAAAGGACCTTTTACCATGTCATTTTTACCATTTTACTATTGAGGGAGAAAAAAGGGCTTTTGGCAAGAAACTTCCCGTGGACTTTGCGGAGAATCCGATCATCCGAATCGAATGCCGTCTCTTTTAGGTATTTCACAACATCCTCCTCTTTGTTTTTGTCCATTTAGAATTTCATTTTAGGCCCTAGTTTAATTTTTTGGGGGCTTTAGGGTTTCAAGATCCGCTTTTCGGGGTACGCAGGTCCCCCATGGGTGACCTGCATACCCCGACATTTTCTCCATTGGGAAAATGGTGGGTGTACGCAGCCTACCTTCAGAACAGTTGCGTACCCACGCTCTGTTTCTGAACGCGGGGTGCGTACTCTGCGCAAAGCATTTTTAAACCCCCAAATCTCAAATTTGAACCATTAATTTTTGATTTAGTGAATTCTAATGGATGTTTTCTGGTGTGTAGATTGCTCACCATGCTTGATGGGCGCGAAAGAGAACACGAAGATGTCGATTTGGCTGCAATAGATCATCAACCTTCCATTGATGTTTTGAAGGCATGCAGTCTCTACAAATACTGGGCCATACCTGGCATGAGGGCCCAAGTGCGATTCCTAGAGTGGCTGGTTGAAAGGTGGAACGTTCAGGATCAATGCTTTTACATCGGAGGGCACCAACTCGAGATAGAGCCCTCAGACATATATTTTCTCACTGGTTTGCCCAATAGGGGCGAGCAACTGATTCTGTCCGGGACTAGGCCAGGTGGCCAATCCCTTGCTAGTCTCTGGCTAGAGTGGTGCAATAATCAGCACCAGGAGAAAGGGATAGAAATCAAATACATATCCCTGCCTAAACTTATAGTAATTTCCTTTACAGTTACCAGACTCTGCGGCGCAGCCGCTTTGCATATTGCCACCGGGTCCCAAATGCGGATGGCGATTGATTGCTACCGAGGCACCATTTTCAACTGGTGTGATGTTGTGTTGGCCAATATGAAAGGCCAACTGACTAGGGAAAAGAACGGGAAATTAAAGACCTTTGGGTATAGGCCTTTAGTTGTGAGCTTTTCCCTAGAGAGAGTTCTAATGCTGATCCCGCAACATCTCACCGCTTCAGTTGGGCCTCCTCGGGAGCCAAAGTTGATGCGATGGGTTGCGGTGATGGCCCGGCATCCTGATGAGGGAGCGGGAGTTGTCCGATTTCCTGCGGGTTACTTTCACTGGTTGGAGGACCAGGTCTTTGCGATCTAGGATTTTCCTTATGCCGGAGTAGATTTTCGCGGTGATCCGGACATGGTTCTTCCACAGGGAGAACAATGGGACGACAGAGGTACTTCATTTTTCACAAGTTTTTAAATTATTTACTCTTTTTTTTTTATATCGTCTCAAAACTGACAGTGACAACTTTCAAAATGCAGATGTAGGTCCACAGCGTTCGGCCAATCTCCGGCCATTCGAGAGAAGAGTATTAGTTGCACCAGCATCGGCCCCACAGGATGCGGCTGCAGAGACCTTAGCCGAGTTGGAACAAGATCTAGAGCGTCTTACGGCGGACATACCAGAGACGACTATAGATGATATTCCTATCCGACTTCAGCGGTATGTGGTTGCAGTCCCAGGACCTTTTAGGAGGTTCCTGTGTAGGGTAGCGCGGGTAGTGGTGTCGTATAGAGAGCACCACCAGTGATTGGCTAGTCACTTTTTGTAGACACATGTGACATTTTGGTTTTTTGTACTTATCATTTTTGCCGATCATAAGGTGTTTTTCAACCTATGATTGAAGACGATGTATATTTTGGCACACTCCTATCTATATATATCATTATTACCGGTTTATCTTGTTAAACATGTATGATGAAATGTTTTTAAATTTACATGTATGATTATCGCAAATGTCTGTCTAACATTCAAGAAGCAATTGCATCTGCTAATGTATTTAATGACCTTGGAATATGCTGATATTCAATGTAATCAAATTCACGTTCCAAGAGGCGCACTCTCAAAAATAACCTTAATAACACTGGATTTCTAATGGCATATACTCTATTAAGCTGTAATACAACGAGTTCAGAATCTAACCTCACTATCAAACTCCGAATCCCAAACGAAATAGATTCAGATAATAACTCAATCACTGCACTGTATTCTGCAATGTTGTTTGTTGTTTGACCGAGGCTCACCCCATGCATAGAAACTAACTCGTTAGAGGGCGAATAGATAACCCAAGCTGCGGAAGAGATATTCCATGTACTACGACAAGCACCATCAGCGAATCCAATGTACGTTTGGAGAGGCGTCGACATCTGCAATATCAAGAGTAAAACCAAGATAAGCCAGAATAACGACTAAAACACACTCTCTAAGCTAAGCACACTGTCTATACTAACAAACACACCAGCTAGAAAGAAAAACTAACCTAACTAAATCTCCATACCCATCATTTAAGCATAATACCTCTTTAGGTAAAGTCCATTTCTGGGCTTACCCAAAGAGTCCCCATCAAAATCTACCAGCTCATAGGCCCCTTTTGCTAGCTTTCGCTTGACAATGTAGGGCCCATGCCACATAGGAACGAATTTGCCAGCACCTAATTTATCGTTAGCTTGATCATATAATAGCACTAGGTCTCCTTCCGAAAAATTACGAGGGGTCACGTTGCGATCATATTGAGCTTTCATCCTTTTTGCGTGAGTCTCGATTGCCAATGTAGCGTCACGTCGAGTCTCATCTAATTTAGCTAAGTATAATAGACGCTTCTCCTCTTCGGAAGTAGCTGGAAATAATTCGACAACCATTTGAAGTGACGGGATTTCGCATTCAATGGGAAACAGTGCTTCCAAACCATAAACTAGTTGGAAAGGAGTGAACCCTGTTGATGTTTTCACTGAGGTTCGGTATGCCCAAAGCGCGGAAAATAACATGTTGTGCCAATTCGACCGATGAATACCAATGATTCGTCGGATCATGATAACTAAAACTTTGTTGATAGACTCAACCAGGCCATTGGCTTGTGGATAATAAGGAGTTGAACTATCATGACTCAAACCAAGCTGGCCTGTAAGTTTTGTCATCATAATGTTTCGAAAATGGCGCCCATGGTCAGTGATTATCACTTGTGGGACACCAAACCTAGCAATAATGTGATTGAATACGAAAATCGCAGCTGTCTTGCCGTCTGCCTCGAATGTAGGCATCGCCTCGGCCCACTTAGTAAAATAGTCAACCGCAAGGATGATATACGCATGCCCCCCGGCCGAGTGAGGGTTACATGTAATAAAATCGATACCCCATTTAGCAAAAGGACCAATGGCAATTATAGGGTGGAGAGGAGCAGGTGGTGCGCACATCTTGCGATCAAACACTTGACAGTTGTGGCATTTTCGGACCGCAATGATACAATCTTTAAACATGGACGGCCAGAAGTAGCCAGCACGCAACACCTTCTGGGCTGTGGCATACCCAGACATATGACCGCCACACGCTCCAAAATGATAGTCATTGATAACCCTTTCTGCCTCTTCATGAGTTAAGCAACGACGAAAAACCAAGTCCGCCCCACGACGATAAAGAGTATCTGTAATAATTTTGTACTGTTGGGACTGGAATCGAATTTTTCGGCGTTCCGACTTTGAAAGTTCTGGCCGAAAAGATTGGGTTTGTAGATAGACAATTATATCCCGATACCATGGATCTAAAGTGCTGATGAGAAATAGAGATTCGTCCGCAATGGGTTCCTCTACCACAGTTTCTGTGTCAGCACGCGGGAAATCACACATCAATTCCGCAAAAACTAAATATTTCTTAGAGTACTTGCCCCCTAGCAACTGTTTAGTCAAAATGTAAATCATAGGGTTGCAATCTGAAATGACTGTAGTTGTACGGAGAAGAATGTAGTGACGAAAACGTTGGACAGCTTGAACAGCTGCCAAGGCCAATTTCTCCACATGTGAATATTTGAGCTCAGTAGGATTTAACATCCTACTAAGAAAATATATCACATGTTCCGTTTCGAATTCATCTTCCTGTACTAAGACCATTCCAATGGTGGAATGAGCGGCGGCGAGGTACAAAAAGTAATCCTGGTTGTAGTTGGGAGGATGCAGCAACGGTGCATGGGTCAACGCGTGCTTTAGCGCATCAAAAGATTTATGAGCTATCTCATCCCAAGAGAATTGGGCATTTTGTTTCAACAACCGGGTAAAACCCTTGGTAATCTCGGCGTAGTTAGGAATGAATCGGCGTAAAAAGTTTGCTTTCCCTTGCAAACTTTGGAGTTGGCGCAGACTCGAAGGAGGAGGCAATTTGATGATAGCTTCGACCTTCGAGGGATCGACGTGAATTCCGGCTTTTGAAACTACAAATCCCAGCAATCGTCCCACTTCTATGCAGAAGACACATTTGTGTGGGTTCAACCGTATACGATAATGCCTACACCTCATAAAAATTGCTCGTAAATGGACAAGGTGATCAGCTCGATGTAAAGAGTGAGTGGGAAAATCATCGAATTCTTGAAATAGGGCCTTGTATGTTTGAATTTCGTCATCTGAACACGAGGCACCTATATGAATGTGTTCAACAATTCCGGACTTCACTGAAATGTCAAGGGGAATAGTACGAGAAATGTTTCCTAAGTTCAGCTCTGAATCAGGATGTTTCATTGGACTCTGAGCGTCTTTGACATATTCAGCTGTAAAGATTGATGAGAAATCATTTTCAAAATGATCATCCTCAGGTAAAAACGAAGATCTATGATGGAGATCTTCCCATGGTAAATCGTCTACACACAAGACTTCACAAAGTTGTTCGTCAGATGACACAACTTCGGGAAGCGTTATTAACTCTGAGGTTGACACGAAAAGGGATTCCTCACAGACCACATTCATTTGGTCGATTTTGGTTGAACTTGGGTCGGAAAAAGACTGCACGGCTTCATAGGCAATTTCATATGGACTCAAAGGCATTGAATCACCAAATGAGTCTATCTCAGATTCAGAAGGAACGATCCAAGGATCATCATAAATAATAGTGTCTGAAGTAATCATATGAATAGATGCAAACGAAGACACGGCGTTGATTGGAGGAAAAGGAAAAGTTCCCAGTAAACCGGCATCTTTAACTAATCCTATGCCAACATCCTTATAAGGGATAGTCGTTTTACCGACATGCTGGATACTCTCTGAAGAGGCTGGGTCGGATGAAAAATAAGCCAGCTGGTCTATGGTTACGATCTTGCCATTATGTGGAAACTTTATTACTCTGAAGACCGATGAAACGACCGCTGTCATAGCGTAAGACCAACTTCGACCCAAAAGAAGGTTGTAGTCCAGAGGGGCATCAACCACCTCCACATCTAGACTAACGGTTTTTCCTTCAACCCCTATAGGCAAATCCTGTAGAATGCCAAATAGATGGAACCCACGGCCATCAAAGGCCTTAAGAATTGTTGGGGATTGATTTAGTGAAGCAGAACCAAGCGATCTCCAACACTGTATCGACATAATACACGTGGAAGCTCCCTCATCAATTACAGTCCGATGAATAGGCCTGTTTTTGACTATCACTGGGATCTGGAAAGCCATCTGATGAGGCAAACGCGGTGTACTATTTTCTAGATCAAAGATTATTAGGTTTGGGTCCTGAACATCAACAGGTCCTATAGCCGACAAAAGTAATTTTCGTTGTGCTGGGCATGATTGCAGCACTTCTAAAGCCGACATTGCTGAAGATGAAACAGCTAAATCTTCAACAATGTTGTAATTCTGGGCCGCTCTCGCATGTGGATTGAAAGCAGACCTTCGAAGTACACCCTTGGCAGGCGGTTTTATTACTAAGTCAGGGTTAGGTTTCTCGATCTGTAGTGGATCAGAACCAGGAGCTGAGGTTGATGGATTTGAATGAGAAGTTTCTGCTTCTTTCGATCCATCAACAGGACTTTTACTACCATAATCTTGTGATCGAGTCGCAATCCTTACATGAGACATCATCAATATGGGTTCTTCAGTGGCACTCGAGGAAGAACCTATCATCTTACTCTCCTGCTTTGGAAATGGATCTTTCAAAATAGCAGGAGTTGAGGAACCCTTGACGATTTTCACAACCTCGGCCCGATGGGGCAATCTCTTGTAAAATGATCCTCTTCAAAAATTAGACAAGGATATAGAGGTTTGCGCTTTTCGTCATTGGTTTCCGACTTTTCTGTTTTCTCCTTTGGAGTCTTGTCTGCTTTATTCTTCTTTTTACCTTTCTTCTTCCCACCGTTTTTTGATTTAGCCGTAGATGACTCTACAGCGTGAATATCGGCGGAAATTTTAGGAGAAGACTCTCCTGTCAGGGAATCTGGTAAGGTTATAATGGGCGAAGAATTCTTTGAAGATTTCTTCTTGCTTTTAGTATTTACCGAACCAATCATGCCATCAGTAGCATGAGATCCCAAAGGAGCAGCAGCGATTTGATTTGACTTTGGAAGATCTGGGATCTTTTCATGTAACGTACCTGACTGAGTGTAAACTAAGTCAAGGTACTGTGCTTGAGCAATTACTTGCTCCTCAGTAACTACTCCGGCCTTAGCTACATCTTCAGTAATCTTCGGTAATAATGATTTAACAAACCATTTAGCTAAGATTTGGTCCGGAATAAAAACTTTCACTAATCGACGTCGACGTCTCCATTCATGGATATGATCGGAAATATAAGTGGATGTTGATTGTTTTAGTGAAGTTAGTAGCTCCGTACCATTATCATATCTGACCGACAACTGAAAATGAGTTAGGAACGAGGTAGCTAACTGACTAAAATTGTAAAAAGAGGCCCGTGGTAACTCAATGTACCACATGGCCGCGAGACCAATGAGCGTACGCTAGAAAAGACGTAAGCGGATCGAATCATCCGAGATGGAATTTGAAGCACACCAGAGGTGGTAAGTCATCACATGATTGGACGGATCCTCTCCAGACTTACCATCGAACTTGGGTATATCACTGGGCAACTTATTTGGCATTGGCGGCCAGAACGGAAGATAATCTATTGGATCGTTCGTGAGGCGCGACAAGTCTGGTAAATCCAAAGTTGCGATAAATGGTAATTGCCGATTAGGATCCCTAAAACTCTGGGTCACAAGACCAGTCCCAGGAGGAGGATATCCAGGATAACTTGGAATAGGTATCGCATTCGGGATATTGTATCCTCCTGGAAAACCAGGATTAACCGGACCGTACTGGGGTTGCTGAGGTTGTTGATAAGTGTACCCAGGATACGGTTGATACTGGTAAGCCAGCTGTTGGACAGCAGGCCCGTATTGGTACTGTCCCTGGTACGGTTGATAAGTGAATTGTGGTTGACTAGTGACAACCGTACTTAAACCAGGTTGTCCTACAGGCATCTGAACCGTAGTTTGAATCGTAGATCCAGATAATGGTAAAGATGTCTGAGGAGTAATTGCAGAGACAGTAGAAACCGGAGCTGTCAATACTCCAGAAGAAAGTGTGGTGGAAGGAGCAGATGTTGCGGTAGTTGCAGCAGTCGTTTGAGATGGAGTACTAGGTGCAATTGGCGACTGAGTAACTACCGAAGGTACAGAAGTTTGAACATTAGACTGGACTGGTTGCTGGGATGGACCAGCAACTAAGGGTTGTCCAGCTTGAGATGACAACTGTACGCTTGGCTGCAATACCTGTTGAACTTGCGATGGATCCCACACTATGTTCATTCCGGGGTATTGACCCATGACAGGTTGAGGATATTGAGATCCATAACCGGATTGAGGGTAGGATTGATAACTGAAAGGTACATTTCCCGTACCTTGAACATAAGATTGACCTTGAGGTGGTTGATAACCTTGACTCGAGTATTGACCTTGAGGTTGATAACCTTGAGGTAAATACTGATACTGGGGTTGACCTTGAGCTACGAATTGATACTGAGGTTGACCCTGGGGTACATATTGAGGCTGGGGTTGACCTTGAGGAATGTATTGTACTATGGGTACATACTGTCCTTGAGGTTGCCCCCTAGACGCAATTTGTGTACCTTGAGGTTGCCCCCCAGGCGTTAATTGAGGCTGCCCCCCAGGCGGTAATTGGCCACCTTGAGGTTGAGAACCGGGAACTGAACCTGACATCATGTAAATGTCTCCTACACCCAACGGTTTATTACCATTGTTTCCAGCTAATAACCCATGTTCAATGGGTTGAGGAGATGCTCCCGCAAAAGTACCAGAAAGTGACTGATACCCAGAGGTAACAGAAGGACCGCCATACAAGAAAGATGCAGGAGATTGAGTGAACACGGACGACTGACCAGACATATTTACAGGAGTATAAATACCTCCAGGTGGAAAAGGAGTACGAGGTGGAGAAAAACTTATCCCTGAGTTGTCTAAATAATTGGTTAACGAAAGGTACCAAGTAGTACTTTTAGGAGGACTGTAAAAGATGGATTCACGCTCCCTTAGACCAATAGTAGGTTGATCTTCAAGGATAGAAATGCCAAATTCTTCCTCTGGAGCAAGTTCTTCAATAGCTATCAAACGAGCAGGAAGATTTTCGGTGATAACTCTTTCTACCCTAGGTGAATCAGGTGAACTAGAAGTTGGAGTAACAGGTTCAGATACTTCAGGTTCTTCGCATATATCACTAGTAGATGAAAAACTACCAGCAAACTCGGAAACTGTAACTGCTTCGGGATTATAACCTGTTTCTAGACCTTGGTAATCTGGATGGACTACCAACGACGATTCTCCTTCAGGTGAACCTACTTTACTGCCACTAGGAGTTACAAGGACTTTAAAACCTTCGTAATGACCCAGAACCTCTTCAGGAGGTTTGCCCCGAAGTCTACGGGACTTCCTCAACAAATCGGCCACGGTAACAATCTCAGGAGACTTGCCCCGAAGTCTACGGGACTCTCTCGGTAATTCAGCCACAGTTAAAAACTTTTAACTACTGCACACGCAAACAAAGTAAAATCTCAAAGAAAACCACCTAAAGTCTCTAAAGAACCAAACAAATTGAATCACATGCCTAAAGAATCTAGGGCGTCAAACCATACACAAACAGTAGCCTTCCGGACTGAAAACACTAGTTGGAGATGAAACCCAACATCGCCGAATTCAGTACAGAAGTGGTGGGCGAAACAGTTACCCCGACAACCTGCTTAATGAATAGACCAGCACAAGTTCCTCCACTTTAACCGCCTCGAGTGAAGTGAACCCCCCGGAAAATCCAAGTGAGTCTAGCCGACGTCTGCTCCAGGTACGGTGGGATCTTCCCTCCACTGTCACCTCGGTAGAATCCTAAAGATAATGGTCACTAAGGTTACCAACAGCAACAAATATACCTGGGGGAACAGTCTACGACCCGATAGCACACAAGGGCAGAGTAACAAGCTCAATCCCCTTGTCGGCTCCTTGACAATAATCCAAGGTTTACCGACAAGTGACCCCAGGCTCCTCGACAATAATCCGAGGTTTACCGTTTGTAGTACGTGCGTATCTGGCGTCTTTCCCAATGAAGGAGGATTGATCCCCTCACTGGTTTGGACACAGTCTCATGCTTCTCCTTTAAGAGGAGCTTTCCCAGAGTACAAATGAAACAGTTGGATTTATCCTACCACAAGATGAGCTACTTGTTTGGTTTTTCTGTCTTGGAGAGTTAATTACTCTCCTACTCCAAGACACTAGCCTGATCTATATTGGTATTTCAGAGCCCTAGTAAATAAAAAGTTACTAAATTGATTTTACTTTAAGCGTTAATTTTATGGCTTTTCTTTAAGACAAAAGGTACTGGAGATGAAACTGATGGTGTGTAGACTCGACCGAAATCCACTAAAAAGATGCACTTAGGATGATTTATACTAATTTTCTTTTTCAATGAATTCCCTAGCTAAGAGAGTTGGAGAATGCAAAATTGATATAAAGACAACTTTCTTGGCAATGAAAATCAAAGAAAACAAACTTTTTATCTTTTCAAAACGTACAATACATGACCACTAATCACTTCACGAAAATTCCTTTCCTTTCAAAGACTCAAATGCTACCCAAGCAAACTTTCCTTCAAAAGATATTTTTGTATTTTTTCCTAATTAATAAAGCATGTAAAACTTACTTTAACAAAAATCAAAGTTAAAAAATCTATGGCAATCAAATCAACTCAATTTCACTTAAAAGAAAAACTAAGAGAAATAAATCTAAATGTAAATCTAACGAGGCAAAAGCCTACTAAAGATGATTCCTAGATGTTTTACTCAGTCAAAATGTAACTAAGGACTAGTTAATGCAGAACAAAAAACCAGTCAAAAACAAAAATCAAAATCTTTTGTTCTTTTTCTCAAGAATAAAATTCAAAGTTCAATCAACAAACTTTTTCGAGATTCGCAAAGAGAAGACACAAAGGTAGGTTTCTCACAAGGGTGGATTCTATGAAAGGTCCGACTCCTAAGAGGACTGAACAAAACCAGGGAGATCCAAAGTTTGACAACCTCTAATGCCAAAGTCACTACAGGACCAGTTAAAAATCAAACCCTAAGGCAAAATCTCTATGAATTTCACTAAAACTCTCGACACTGACAAAACAAGCTTAGGTGAAGATTTATGGCAGAAAACCAGTGGATCTGGGCAGAAAAAACAAATCAAAAACAAAATCTAAAAGGCAAAAAGAAGAAAATTGAAATTTTCTTAATTTTGACAGGGTATGTAGGCGACCTGTTTGCACAGGTGCGGGTACACTCTGTGCACAAAGCGACAGTGCATATAAGTACGCACTGTGCTCAACGGAGAGGCTGCGTACTTCTAGCAAAAAAAAGAAAAACTAAAATCTAATTTAACCCTAAGCTATCCCACCCAAATACACAGTCAGACAGCCAAAAACCAGAAAACAAACGACTTTTCTCAGATCAAAATTTCATAGAAAGAAAAAAACATTCACATCAATGGATTCCCCAGTGGAGTCGCCATTTTGTCATGCGGAAAGAGTCGATAGTGCGGACACAACCGACCTCCCTAGAAACAAAAGCTTTCTAGTGACAAACAAGACAAATAAACACTACCTTTCTCTAAACATGCATTGAGAATACAAGTAATCAGGTGATTTTAACATACCTTTAGTCCAACGCTTTGTAGTAGTCTAGCCTCGCCGATCCGGATGAGCTCCTCCTTCTCTTCGAAACCTGCATTCACTAACAAGCCAAATGATTAAATAGCACCTGATAAACTCATAAAACAATACATATCCATCATACAGACCAAGGAGTATATGAAAAAAATCATGAATAACAATCTGTTGAGAAAAATGAGTTCATTTGCATTAAGTGGAAACAAAAGGAACCATTACAACCTGAGCCTTGGTGTTGTGCAAGTCCCTCCTAGGGTCCAACAAGAGTTTTCCTTTACTTTGATCAGCTCACCCACTCTCAAATAAGGCTAGGAAAGGATGGGAATCTCTCCTCTCAAGCTTTACAAGGGAGTCTTAATTCCAGCAGCATCTACCCTTAGGAATGTTCAGCTTTCAACCTCTCCTCCTTTTGGCCCAATGCCTGTATTTATAGTGCTCTAGAGGAAGTTATTCAGGTCCACCATCAATGGGATAAGCCCCTCTTTGGATGGGATAGCTCCCCTCTTGATGGGATAAGTTCCTCTTTGGTAGGGATACATGAACCATCTGGAGGCGCTTCATACACGTCAAACAAGCTTCTAGAATGCTCTAGAAATGACCACAAGTAACTTTTTTGGAGTGAAACTTGCGCCTTTTGACCTTTACAGGAGTACGCACCCATTGCTTTGCAGACAGAGCATACAAGTACGTAGGTATTGTGAACTTGGGGTGCGTACACGCAGGTAAGGCTAAGAGAAACTGCATACCCAGAGATATATAGATTTTTAATGACTTTCTCTCTTTCTTGGAGTTTGACATGGAGAGCAGAGGTATGAGGCTTGCCAAGGAGGATAGTATGACAGTTGATGGAGCCATACTAACTGCAAATAGTCATGGTGACAAATTTTAGTGTAACACCCCCTTTGTGGCCCCCTGCAAGTGGGGTAGTCGTGGAAAAAATATAACACACACCCAACACAATTTGTATGAAAAAGTAGAATAGTGCCAGTGACAATTTGGTGGCTAAATAATTAAGGGGTTGGTGCCTCTTGGCAAGTCGATGCTTGCTAAAACAAAGGGGTTTGGTGCCTCAAGTGAGTGGGTGCTCACAAACAAACAAATGTAATTAAGTTGGTGCTAAAATTACATCATAAAACAAACAACAAGTTGGTGGTTTCTTCCCTTTAGGTTTCCACGTGAAAACACTGTGTCAAATGTATGATTTACATGAAATTGTTGTTCGAGTCTATGTATATAAAATTTTAGTAATTTACTCATTCATGAATGAATGCTCTCATATAAGAAATTACAATAAGAAAAGAAAAGTAACAGTTTCTTAAATTATTGATTCACCCCCTCCCTCTCAACAATTCCTTACTCCAACACTCATTTGGATTATTGGTTTGCAACTTGTGCCTATTTGAAGATTGGATGTTTTCAACTGCTGTGGCCTTATAGATTGTACATTATCCTCTTATTTTATTATTTTTATTTCTTTATTTTTTGTAAATAATCCTTTTTATTTGTCAGTATTAACTTTTATTTTTATTTTGTAAATATTTCATTTTTCCAACCGTGAGACCAAGAACCAGGTTTCCGGCAGTAGAATGGCCCGGTTTCCGGTGCCGCCCAGAAAAATCTCCGACTCCGGCCACCGGTAATTTCTCCGCTCTCTGCCACCCTTAGCGACCTCCGCCCAGCTCCGCCACCCTCCGCATTAATGTCGAACACTGACAGGTTCTGACATACATTCTGATTTCCATAGCGTCTTGCCGCCGGGAAGTGGAATTTGAATTTGGAAACAACCCGCCTTCTGCTCCCTCACCAATTCGACCCAGCATCCCTTGCAGTTCACCAGGTAACCAGATCATTTTGGAAAACCGGCTCCGCTTTCTGCCCTATGCTTTCTACGCTGTAGGGATCAGTTGCGTGCTCAACGTTTGGGGTTTAGAAAATTTACTCGCGGGACAATTTGCATTCGATTCTCTTGAAAAATGTACTCTGCGTTGTAATAGCTCTCTCCATCGATAAATGTTTGCAATCGGAACATACACAAACATGACATCGGCCAATATGTGCAGACGATATGTTCAATTGCTTATCCCCTTCCTCGCGCAGGGTACTCTTCTTATTTGGAAATAAGGCGCGCAACTACCTACTCAACCAAAAATTGCTTCACAGAGACTGCAGGCAGCGAGAAAGGATGCTACTTTTCTCGGGCATACGATCTCGCAAGGTTACTTTGCCATTACAAATGTGCACTCCGCTACAGTTATGGCTAAAACATTTGCATCCAGGGTGATGGGATTTGGATTCACTGAAATGGCGAAATCTTCGAGATTTGAAGTGAAAAATTTGAGTACCGGGTTTAGTGGTTCTCAGCATGAACATGAGTCTAACCCAGCAACTCAGCGAGAGGATGGAGCTGCCAGAAACAAAGTCACTAGCTAGACAGAGCACGGAAAAACAATCAGAGGGAAGCCAGAGTGAATCCAAGGTCAAAATAGGCTCAGAAACTGGAGGGCTTTCTGCAATAACCAATTGCAAACAACAAGAAGTAGAATGGAATAAAGTCATGAGAATGTGGGAGGCCCATTCGGAGGGACACATTAGGTTATCCAATGAACAGATGACAGTTCTGAATGCTGATTCCAGAGGGGAATATGTGTTTCTTACAGGCTGTTGAGTGGGTTAATGGGCCAGATTGTTGATTTTGTTAGGGATGATATGCAGTTGAGAGCTATTAGTCCAACAGGGTTCTGGCCAAAGGTGAGATTTCTATATGGGGTCGAAAGGATTATCACATCAGAATCCTGACATGTTTATGAAGGTGAAGTGAAAGTGGCTACCCGAACACAGGTGCCATTAATTTTAGGATGGACTATTACTGTGCACAAGTGCCAAGGGATGACATTGGAGAGGTTGGAGACAAATCTTCAAGCATTTGATTATGGCATGGGATATGTAGCTCTTTCCCGCGTGAAGAGTTTAGATCGGCCGAGGTTTACAAGATTTAAACCATCTAAGATCAAAGCACACCCAAAGGTGCTTGATTTCTATCAGAAACTTACCAGCAGTGGGGGGCTACATCGATGATAAAGAAACGAAACGAATCCCCTACCCAGACTTCACCGTTTTGGTGGCATTATTAGCCTTCACACATCTCCAGTAATTTGACTTGGGTTTCAATATTTATTTGTGATAGGGAGATGGTAGTATTATAGGAGCTATCTACTTGAATCTGGTTGAACATCCTACTGTATATCGATCTCAATTTGACAGAGAAGTTGTTTTCTTAAAACCTGAGAAGTACAGTAATGACTGAGTTATCAAGAAGATAAACTTTTGCAATCTGGTAATGTTATTATGGATTTTGGTTCGATGTTCAAACACTATGTTAAAGATATATATCAGTTATAATTAATCTTAGAGTATTAAGTTTCTAGTCCAACGATCAGAAAGTAGGAAGGCAGGAATGTTACTGTCCCCTATTTTTGGTTATATGCGAGAGTATTTGATATTATGTTACATTTTGTTTACATAGGCGTATGGCATTGTCACTAGACCTGATTATTGCACCGTATTAACTAATTACCACACCTTATTATTGCATCATATTAACTTATTTTTCATAAATATACAAGGTAGAACGACTTTTTTCGGAGGAAAAAAACACTGATTTTATTATAAAATAAAAACCAGTACATGTGCATTGTATCTTCATGCAATTAGCAGAAATTAGTTCACTATGTAATAATTGCCATATATGTCATTTGTCAAAACTATGAAACAGAAATCCCCTTCAAATATCATTGATTTTTATATTCTCTCTTCTGATATGCATAATAAGTTTCTAAGATTATCTATCCATATACTTTCATTAGCATATATTTGTGTTGTCTGAAAATACCAAAAAACATAAAGGGTATGTTGCTCTGACCAAAAGTGTCACGGAAGGCTGAGCAGTCCCTCATCCCATGTAGTGTTGTCCACTGTGTATCTGTATTTCATGATTCCATAGGGCTCTCCAATGTAATCATTTGACAATTTATCTACCCCATGTTGACTTCTATATAGATGTGAGTGATAGTATATACTGTGAATGATCCCAATATGTGCTTGATCCTCTTTATCCAACCAGATAGTATGAGGATCAAAATCTGAATGTCCCATAATTCCATGACCTGATTTTGCCTAACTGTTCTTGTATGGGCTAATGTCGGTACGGTTTACCATTCTCTCTGTCTTCTATCTCAAAGCAAATTTCTAAGAGAGAGTGATTAAGAGAGTGCCCTGTATTACAATGACTCCAATAAATGAATTCCCATAAGCAATTGGAGCAGACCTTCCAAGACATGGTGAAAATGTTGGTGACTCATGAACATGGAGTTACGCCTTTACCAAACACTTCACAAACTCAAAATAAACAATGTGAATGTTGTTATTTGAAAACACCTGTTATGATTTTTGACAAACGTGAAAAGCATCTTCATCAATATATCAATTAGAATCGGTAATATAGAATAGACTAATTACCCCAATTTTTTTGTCTGTTGCACCATGATCTTGGGGTTGAGATTTGAGATTTGTCATTGCTATAATGATGACCCAGTTTCAAATCCCAACAATCATAGAGCCATGGAAATTGATAGGTAACATTCATTCAAAACATGTTTATCCCTTTGTATATTGGTAACCATAAGGTCCAATAGCATTATGAATCTAAATCAAATAACGAGGTCCAAAGTCATCAAATGTCGGGTTATCCATTGTTGGCAGGGTGCCAATAAGCATTACCACTCTCTGTTTATGTATGTGTGACTATGAGGTAGTATGTTGATTATGAGGTATGTAGCTTTATGATTCCATGTCTAGGAAATTACTTTCATTCATTCAGGAAGAGACCGTCCAATAGCATTATGAATCTAAATCAAACAACGAGGTCCAAAGTCATCAACTGTCGGGTTATCCATTGTTGGCATGGTGCCAATAAGCATTACCACTCTGTTTATGTATGTGTGACTATGAGGCAGTAAGTAGTTTTATGGTTGTTCATGTATGTGTGATTATGAGGTATGTAGCGTTATGATTCCATGTCTAGGAAATAACTTTATTTCATTCAGGAAGAGACCGGTCCAAAGTCATCAAATGTCAGGTTATCCATTGTTGGCATGGTGTCAATAAGCATTACCACTCTGTTTATGTATGTGTGACTATGAGGTAGTATGTAGCTTTATGGTTGTTCATGTATGTGTCATTATGAGGTGTGTAGCTTTATGATTCCATGTCTAGTTAGGAAATTACTTTCCTTCCCTCAGGAAGGAGGTCTGTGCCAATTTTGTGACTATGAGGTAGTATGTAGCTTTATGGTTGTTCATGTATGCATGATTATGAGGTATGTAGCTTTATGATTCCATGTCTAATTAGAAATTTCTTTCATTCACTCAGGAAGGAGGTCTCTGTCAATTTTGTGACACTATGAGGTAGTATGTAGCTTTATGGTTGTTCATGTATGTGTGATTATGAGGTATGTAGCTTTATGATTCCATGTCTAGTTAGGAAATTTCTTTCATTCACTCAGGAAGGAGGTCTCTGTCAATTTTGTGACTATAAGGTATTATGTAGCTTTATGGTTGTTCATGTATGTGTGATTATGAGGTATGTAGCTTTATGATTCCATGTCTAGTTAGGAAATTTCTTTCATTCACTCAAGATGGAGGTCTCTGTCAATTTTGTGACTATGAGTTAGTACGTAGCTTTATGGTTGTTCATGTATGTGTGATTATGAGGTATGTAGCTTTATGATTCCATGTCTAGTTATGAAAGCATGCATTTTTTACTATAAATATCCGGCAAGACCTGGTACAAAGCATAAAATAACACACATTTGTGCTGGAAGCCCTGGTTTTGTAGCAGAACTGAATTCATTCATTGGAAAGAAACAAAATGAAAATTAATAAAGTAGCTGCTGTCACAATTCAGTCCGTCCTTATTTGTATCTTGAGAAAAGAATTGGAGGTGCAGTTGGGCTTTTAATGGATGGATATCTTCTCTGAGAAACTTTCCCATCAATTTGACTCTTCTTTTGAGATCCATAATTACAGAAACAACGAACCTCTACATCATAATAGTAATGCTCATTGCATCAACCCAAGAAAGAGATTAACAATTTTCCATTGAGGACACCTGTATTGGGTATTTACAAGGAAGAAGAAACATAATTATAATAAATCAGATCTCTTTATCACTCACACACAACACACCAACACCATCAAAAGTTAGCCTGAGGCTGCTGATGCCCAAAAGAGACACACTTCCATTTCAGAAGATTGTAGCCCTGAAAGATTTTCAACCTTTTCAAGCCTTCAATTCCAGACTGGTAACATCAGATGAGATCCCAATTTCAGCATTGAAGAAGAAATTTCAAGCCATGTGACAAGATCTTCACACTTAAAGACAAAGGGAAAGCCAGAAGGCTACTGTACATCTCATCTAAGCTCTGTGCAATTTCTTCAGACTCTCATATACAGCTGTAATTGGCAGCAACCTCATATGAGGCCCAATTTTTCAATGGTAAATATGCTGCTCACCCCAAGAGGGGTATTAGGGATCATAAGAAACCTTGTGGGTAGTAATGGATCTCTGTGAGGAACTTTTGGCACAATGAATTCATTGCACCCAAAAGTAGAGAGTCCCTAAAAAAGGCCAAACCACCTGTTGTTTTTCCTTAGAGCTCACATAATCTTCTTGTCTTCTAAACCACCAAATAAAATTGAAATTAAAATTGAGCTTCCAATGCTGATCTAACAATCAACTCAATCCATCAGAGAGCAGCAACCTCAGAAATACTCTCCAAATGGGGTCTCCACACACCGACGCGGCTCATCCTCCTGCTATGCCTACCAGACCTGCTGCTCTCATGGTGGGCCTTCTCAGACAACACATCTGCCAAATAATGCTCAGAGATTACAAGCTTTGTGACCGACCCACATTGCTTGATCCAGATTGAAGCACCATCCCCTTTTTTAGACTCACTTGGATTTGCATCTCCATCTGGGGCAACAGCAGATGCAGATTGTTCCCTTCTGCCCCTCCTACTTGACGCCCTTTTGCTTGATGAAGGGCATCTCCCTCTCTCCTAGTGTATATCTACTCCTATTTTTCTAGACCACCTATTTTTCTCTCCATAGTACACAACCCTATGTTTGACGAAATGCCTGAGAAGATTTCACTGCCTTTTCTTTGTTCTAAGGCAATGAAATCTTCTCAGGCATTTCGTCAAACATTTCGTCAGTATATATATGAAAAATAAGTTATATGATGCAATAATAAGGTGTGGTAATTAGTTAATATGATGCAATAATCAGGTCTGGTGACAATGCCATACGCCTATGTAAACAAAATGTAACATAATATCAAATACTCTCGCATATAACCAAAAATAGGGGACAGTAACATTTCTGCCTTCCTACTTTCTGATCGTTGGACTAGAAACTTAATACTCTAAGATTAATTATAACTGATATATATCTTTAACATAGTGTTTGAACATCGAACCAAAATCCATAATAACATTACCAGATTGCAAAAGTTTATCTTCTTGATAACTCAGTCATTACTGTACTTCTCAGGTTTTAAGAAAACAACTTCTCTGTCAAATTGAGATCGATATACAGTAGGATGTTCAACCAGATTCAAGTAGATAGCTTCTATAATACTACCATCTCCCTATCACAAATAAATATTGAAACCCAAGTCAAATTACTGGAGATGTGTGAAGGCTAATAATGTCACCAAAACTGTGAAGTCTGGGTAGGGGATTCGTTTCGTTTCTTTATCATCGATGTAGCCCCCCACTGCTGGTAAGTTTCTGATAGAAATCAAGCACCTTTGGGTGTGCTTTGATCTTAGATGGTTTAAATCTTGTAAACCTCGGCCGATCTAAACTCTTCACGCGGGAAAGAGCTACATATCCCATGCCATAATCAAATGCCTGAAGATTTGTCTCCAACCTCTCCAATGTCATCCCTTGGCACTTGTGCACAGTAATAGTCCATCCTAAAATTAATGGCACCTGTGTTCGGGTAGCCACTTTCACTTCACCTTCATAAACATGCCAGGATTCTGATGTGATAATCCTTTCGACCCCATATAGAAATCTCACCTTTGGCCAGAACCCTGTTGGACTAATAGCTCTCAACTGCATATCATCCCTAACAAAATCAACAATCTGGCCCATTAACCCACTCAACAGCCTGTAAGAAACACATATTCCCCTCTTGAAACGGCATTCAGAACTGTCATCTGTTCATTGGATAACCTAATGTGTCCCTCCGAATGGGCCTCCCACATTCTCATGACTTTATTCCATTCTACTTCTTGTTGTTTGCAATTGGTTATTGCAGAAAGCCCTCCAGTTTCTGAGCCTATTTTGACCTTGGATTCACTCTGGCTTCCCTCTGATTGTTTTTCCGTGCTCTGTCTAGCTAGTGACTTTGTTTCTGGCAGCTCCATCCTCTCGCTGAGTTGCTGGGTTAGACTCATGTTCATGCTGAGAACCACTAAACCCGGTACCTAATTTTTCACTTCAAATCTCGAAGATTTCGCCATTTCAGTGAATCCAAACCCCATCACCCTGGATGCAAATGTTTTAGCCATAACTGTAGCAGAGTGCACATTTGTAACCCCAAACGTTGAGCACGCAACTGATCCCTACAGCGTAGAAAGCATAGGGCAGAAAGCGGAGCCGGTTTTCCAAAATGATCTGGTTACCTGGTGAACTGCAAGGGATGCTGGGTCGAATTGGTGAGGGAGCAGAAGGCGGGTTGTTTCCAAATTCAAATTCCACTTCCCGGCGGCAAGACGCTATGGAAATCAGAATGTATGTCAGAACCTGTCAGTGTTCGACGGTGGCCGAGCTGGGCGGAGGTCGCTAAGGGTGGCGGAGCTGGGCGGAGCGGAGAAATTACCGGTGGCCGGAGTCGGAGATTTTTCCGGGCGGCACCGGAAACCGGGCCATTCTACCGCCTAGGTAGACTACTCCTATCTAGACCCTAAGCCTAATCATATTACAAAGTGGTCATGGCCGAAAGTTTTGACCCATTTACATATATCAGAAGAACTCCTTTAATAAATCCTAATATCACAGCCAAACCATATTGCAAAGAGTTATATATCAAAGTCTGAGCCATTTACATTAAAAGGCTTAACATTAACCATAACACAAAGTTCCGAAGCCATATGGAAATTATTAAATGGTAGGAGAGTTTGATATAATACATATCCCAAAGGCCGATCATACAGGGGGGTTTTATATAATGCATATAACCAAAGTGAAACCATTTAAATTTAACCAAGGTCCGAGCCATATCATCAGTGGAATTATTAAAATGATTTAAATGCGCATAACCTAAAGTCCCGAAGCAGAATCAAATATATCATAACAAAAACCCATCCAAGCACACTTTATAATATATATCAAAAATATTACATTGGGATGTTGGTTATGGTGCACACTTTCAAAAATCTGATATCGTTCATAGGCCCAAAACTTCCCATCCAAGCCGCACTTTATAATATATATCAAAAATATTACATTGGGATGTTGGTTATGCTGCACACTTTCAAAAATCTGATATCGTTCATAGGCCCAAAACTTTGATATGGGCCACATATGCCGCGTACCACTTGCCACGTTTCCTGTATATCGTGGAATGTTATATCAAAGTAACCCTTTATACACCCCCGATACTCGAGCCTCCGACGCTACCGCACCTGAAATAGTTATAGTTCTGTTTCAATTCACATATCGGATGCGCCCGTATATTGGGACTTTGAACAAACCATGTTAAAATCTTTGATGACCGTTGGACCCGATACATGTATTAACCATAATCTATTATCGCATCGGATCCGTGTTCAACATTGGGATTTTTAATGGTTCGCAGTTTAAAACCCCCGATGGATCCCTAGATTTCGATACTTGATAAATCCCGGACCTGATATGGTTTTCACACTGTGATTTATATGTTGGTTTCGATTCTGGTCATTTATCAGAGTGTTTATAGTGGTTTAGTCCTAAACTCCTGATAGTCCAAATCCTCCAATGGCACCTCAACCCACCACTTGTCAACCTTACGTATATCCGATATACATGATTATAGGTCCCCGTATGCCTCTGATCTGATTTAGTATTTAAAAGGGTTAATTTTGATATTGGTCCCATTGTTTGTTCTTGTTGTGCGACTGTTATAAACCTTCTGATATGTATTTCGATGCTTACCACTTGTCCATTCCATGGGGCCATTGTGATTGTAATTTGTTAATTATAAAACTACCTCTGTGTATATTTAAAATTTGTTGGATTTATATTGGTTTTGTTTTATAATCAGAATTATTATTTTTATTGTTTCTTCCATTTCTAAATGGCTAATCTCTTATTTGTTTGTCTATTGTAACAAAGAGCATCCCAACTGAGGCCACTGTTAAAACAAATCCAGTCTACCACCAATGGGATTCATATCGATGGCAAATGATTTCTATGATTGGATGAGAACTGCTCCATGGTTGTGAACTCCTTTCGGTTTCAAACAGATTAGAAACCACTGGTTCATCCTTATTGGTAGCACCTCATTTGGGTAATTCATTCATGTTCCTATCGAGATTATAGCCAGAGGTCCAATGGTCCAATGGAAGCAGTCATTCTGTTGCACGATGGCTATAATAGATTTTTGCTGTTGAGGGATTTTGTGGAAATTATTAAATGTCCCATGTATGTATAAATATGCATCTAGAGGCTATGAGTGAACATGATTCAAATCTAGGAGAAGAAGCTAGATAATGTTATAATTTTTCAATCTGTTTGTAAAGGAGTTCTATTTCATTATGCACTATTTCTGTGGAGTAGAGGTCTTCTTTGTAGGCAGAGATCAAGTGTTGGCAGCATGAGATTTGTATTACGATAATATTATGAGGTTTATGTACTTGATTCAAGATTGTAATAAAATTTGTTTCTATAATTGCTTGTATGGCACTATTGTTTTCATCAATTGTTGAAATAAATTAATTCTTTTAGATTTTCAATTGTATTTATGGTGTATGAGTTATTAATTAGCCTTATGCACTATTGTTAAATTCTATTTTATGGCTCATTTAGAATTCCTATTAAGTTATCTTAGAGAATTAATCATAGATGCATCTTGAAAACTGGAATTTGTGTAAGAATGAACTTCTATTTCTTTAGGCTAGCTAGCTATCTAACAATTCACAGTAATAGATGTTTTGATGTCATACATGACATTTTATTTGAACTACTTCAGTATGCTGTCATGAATATTTCAGTTCTTATGCATATGTTAAATAGGAGTCTGATATACTTGCATATAAGTGTCTAATAACTATTTATTAGATACTTAGGTGTTTGTATTTGTTTTAATAAGAATTAGATCTCGTGCAATATTTCCTTGATCTAATTCCTTCATTCCAATTCCAATTCCTAAAATGCTTCTTTTCCTGTCTCATTAGTTTTCTCTAGCTTGGGTGAAATACTATTCTTTCCTTCAATTGAGATAGGTTTAGAATAATTTCATATTAGGTTAAATCTTGCATATTTTATTCCTACATCTTAGAAGTCCTCTTCTCGAAGAGGCAAATCTTAGAGTGGTTTGGATGAGCCATAAAATCAGCTTAAGGGTCATTATCTTTCCTGATCAACAAGTAGAATCAATCTGATGTCTCTACCCTATTGGTAATTAAAGAACATATCTTAAGCCAATAGGAATAGAGAAAAGGTAACTGGACCTAGTCTGACCAGTGGGAACCACCAACTCAACCGAAAGGGAACTGCTTTAAGTTCGTGACCAGGTGGTCAGTGATAATGTTGAAAGGGTCATTTTTTCCGATCAACATTTTTGGCACTAGAAGGAGGGCCTTGAGCTAATTTGTATGTTTTTTCTTCTATCATTTTTAACTACTCATGGATCCTATATGCATTCCTACATTAGGTCATTCTTTCAGTTCATCTAAACCTAGGCCTTCCCAAGAAGCATGTTGAGTCCTTTTCTAATTTAAATTTTGACGGTGAGAGTCATTTCTGTATTAGATCATATTTCTAATTTTGTTAATAGATGCGAATATTTTAATATCACTATTGATAATGAGATTTGCAGGTTACTTACTCTTACATTCAAAGGATGAATCTGCAAATGGTTCAAAGTGCTTCCCATGAAGTAGATTCACTCGTGGAACCATTTTATGCAAATATTTCTTAAATCACATCAAAATTACAATTATGATAATTTGTGTTCAGAATTAAAGAATTTTACTATGCATGATAATGAATCTTTAGATGATTTTTATAATAGATTTTGGACACTTTTTTATAGATTTCATATAGATTATTTTCCTTCAACTAAGGATTTAAATGAACATTTCACTTCCCTTGTTTCTTCCCATTCTAAAGATAATGAATCAATTAATGAAGAACAAGACATAACTAATTCATTTCTAAATATTGAATCAACAAAAGATTTTATTAAGTTTGAGCCTAAGATTGTAATTAAATCACAAAATTCTTCTTTAGTAAGTTTCAACTCATATTTTCTGATCTCTGAAGCAAATATTTCAAATATGAATACAAAATCTGAAAATGTAATTGAAACAGTTTTTAATGATGCATGTGATCAAATAGTAGGTTTAATAAAATATAATCTACAACAATATTTAAATAATGAAAATATCAATTTATCTCCTTTTAAAGCGAAGTCAGAACATGTTTCTATAATTGAAAGAATTTCTTTAAACCATGATTATAATACGACAAGTTATATAGATGAATCTTTTTAGTCGTCATTATATTTTGGCAATCATTATTTTCTTTATCTTGGTGTCTTTTCAAATCAGAGTATAGTAAATGATGATCCTATTAATCTTTCATTTGAAAATGTTCCTAACTCTTGTTCTGAAAATTCTGAATTTATCACTCATACAAATGATAATTCTTTAATCATGAACGACATTTCAAAACCTTCTTCTTCCATATTTTCTGATTTTGTTAATTCAGATTAGCCATTTGATTTCAATGAAAAGAAGGTAATTTATGATGATTATCATGACAATGATGTCAAAGTATTACATCGTATACAAAGCACACTAATTTAAAAAACTCATTTATCTCATGAAGATTCACGTGCAATGATTTTATCTCCTCTTTCTGAACACAAATTTAATTATGAATTTTTTAATCTGTTAGTTTTACAAGTTTCAAACACTATTCATTCTCATTTTCTTTTTGAAACTTGCATCTACAACATTTTGGAATTTCCTTTTAGTGGCAATTCATTGACTCAATTTCATGATAGGTTCGAGTGATCCAGGTTTGGGTGTGAAGAAGGACCCTTCCAAGACCTTTTACTTTCGTGATGTGTTAAAATTGCTTTCTAAAATAACATTACTGAATATAGCTGCAAATTGTAAAGAAGAGGAACATAACAATCATCAGCACATGAAAACAAAAGCTGTTGATAACAGAGTTCGTCCAAGAGGGACTACGTCTCCGGGCCCTGGTGTCAAGATGGTGTAGGCTGTTGCATTATGTGTTGTCAATAAAGATGATGTACACAAAGATGATGTCTCGATCATACATGGAAGAATGCCCTCACGCAAGAGTGGATCTAAGAGATGTTCCATAGCTAGAACTCTCAATCAAAAGAATCCTATTAGTATGACACAAAAACAAGCATGGTGCGCATCCCGCCAACATGGCACGAAAGGGATGTCAAAGAAAAACACATGCATGATGATAACAAGAGTATCCCAACAACATAAAATAAGGGATCTCAAAGCATACCATAAAGAGTTATGATAGCAAGCACATCATATGAAAGATTCTGCATAACATGAAGTAAGGAATCATGACAACATGTAATAAACAAGATCCTACATCAACATAAAACATGGATCTGTGCAACATAATGCAGAAAGAAGAAGTACATGAACACATCATATACCTCAGAACCAAGGGCCATCTCAAGAAGTGGATATCTCATTGCTAAAGCTGATTAGACCATTGATCTCAAGGCATCAATCTCATGATGGCTCCTCATACATGAATGTGGACATCTAGACTGGAACTTGAAAAAATGACTAGAATAAGAATTGAGAGAATAAGAAATCTGAAACCACCATCATATTTGTGGCGTCAAGTAGTGTTGAATCAACTGTCCAAAATCCAAATTTTGGGAAGTTGAGAATTCTGGGCTCAAGGAATCTCCTAGATTACCCTGGGATTCCTCAAAGATTCTGTTCCATGGATGGACTGTAAATATGCAACTCAGATGGTGAATTTGATATTTCCATTGTGATCCTTGTGGAAAACCATGAAAAACAAGTATAAACTTGATTATATTCTGAAATGTCAAAATTTTACCTTGAGAAAATTTCATGGCTCATGATTTTGTTCCCTGTTTTTGTTGAAATCATGGTTCCACGTGCATTCTGGAGCTGACTGGAAAGTGCAGACGTTTGATGAAGAAACAAACAACACCATTGTGTTCGTGGCGATGAGAGGTGTAAAAACCACATAAAACTTATCAAATTCTAACAAAGTGAAAATTCTGCCCTCCTGTAAAATTCATGGTTCCTTCATTAAAATATTAATTAATCTTCTACCTTGAAATTTGTGCCTTCATTATGCCTCGAAATATATGCCTGTAGCCTCTCCTTCTCGAACTGCATGTAGAGGTGAAAATCTAAGTTTAAATAAAACTCATCGGTGGATTTCCCAACGAATAGGCCGTTGGTCTAATGGTAAATAATAAGAGTTGTTGACGAGAGGTCGAGGGATCAAATCTTGCCTCTTCCATATATAAACCTTTTATAAACCAAAAACCCTGGAGACCTCGCACTGTTGCATTAATATCGACAGTCGATGGGTGCAATGGGCACTGGCGCATATATCAGCGCCCAATATAGGGTTTCTTCAATACCCATATCAGCAATCACGTTCATTGGCGGTCAGATCGGCATATATATTAGCACTTAAAATGGGGTGCTAGCAGGTTTATCGACCCGATTTACAAGAGTTCCCAAATATATCGGAATTTCCACATCGGTGATCGGCGCGACGTTGTTATCGGCACTTTTGCCGATAAACATATCGGCGATATTAATACAGCGCAATAATCGACATATATAAAGGGTCGGGGTGATATATGATATCGGTATATATATAGATATATATATAGATATATATATATATATATATATATAGATATATATATATATATATATATATATATATATATATATATATATATATATATATATATATATATATATATATATATATATATATATATAGATATAGATATATATATGGTTAACATATGGTTGTATATGCAGAATATGTGGAGGAGGGTTCAACAAAAGTTATCGCAGCCGATCCCGACCATATATATATATATATATATATATATATATATATATATATATATATATATATATATATATATGTTTGGTATTGCGATTTTAAAGGGTTCAATGGGGTTTGTTGCCACTGATCCCGAAACCAAGTGTTTGCTATTTTAATGTGTTACATAGTTATTTAATAACTATATTAAAACATATTTTGTTGATGGTGATTTATTATCCATTTAAAAATGATTTTTTCTTCTATGCAGGTTTAAGAGACAAATGAGAGAATGCCAAGTGTCAATGGCTGATGGGTTGCCATGTCGGTCCCCCTCTGGTTACTGGGATGCCATGTGGCATACTATGGGCCCCACTTTTCCCTTGTCATGTCAAACTTTGAAGAGCTCTATCTTTTACATACAAGCTTGGTTTGACGAGCCATTCACACCTCCATGATTAGGATGACAAGGTCTTCGATCTGGTCCTAGTTTGAAGTCATTCCAAACACTTTGATTTTTGAGCCATCTTTGTCCTATGTCTCTCTCTAGAGCCTCCTCAATCAATCCTCCCCATTGAGGAGCTTTTGGTCCTCCAAAATCATGGAAAAGAATCTGCATCTTTCTCTGTACCCTGTCTGCATCACAAATGTCCTAAAAAGGTCTCGCTTCCATCTCCTTCACCTTTGTACTTCAGAGCCTTAGGCAACAAGCTAACACCTGCTACTTCTACAACTGTAGTACATTGTTTGCAAATCACATGCTTTGAATAAGATGATCCAACTAAAGACCCAAACATCCCATACTTTCCACGATTTTATAACACATACTCAGTGGTCAAGTTTACAACAAGATGGACGTAATACCCCAGCTATGACAACAAGGCCAACAAAAAGTGATGGAAAAATAGATCCTCACTGCAACACGTGATTTACATACATAAGGCTAGACACTATTGTTTTGACAAGTGATGGAAACATAACATCACTTTTAGAGTTTTAATATGAGACTAAAAAAATGACCAAACATCATTTTTGCTGACCAAGTGATGGAGACACACCTCATCACTTTTACACTTTAAAAATGCAACAAATGATTTACAAAAGAATGACCATGAAATGACATCATGTCAAAAAACAAATTTTCACTGATCAATATGAATGGGTCACCTCCTTAAGGTGGTTTTGCTTGTCGAACAACTGTTCTTCCCTATTCACACACTAATGCTTTGTCTTTCAAGCACTGCTCTGGATGGAGCTTCCAGCAAGTGGCTCTTTGATGGCCATTTTTGTCGCAATGACTACAATAGGCTTTCTTACTCCATACCTGCTTAACCTATTTCTTTTCATACTATTGAGTGGGTCTTTCACGCCTCATGAGTGTTGCAATTCTTTTCCAACACTTGGAAAGGGTATGGTTAGGTAAACCACAAAAGGTGCATGTTTTCCGATGCCTTAATCTTCATTTATCATTAACAACATGGTCATAATCAAAATGAAAATTTGAACATCGAAACTGATTATACCTTCTTTTTCTATCTTTGATGTCAGTATGGCGATGAGAGCTTGCCTCCACTCTCTCCCTGCAATGGAAACTGCCATGGGATGATGGGGATGTTTTCGCATGATTCTCTTTCCTCGATGAAGTCTCAGACAAATATAACACCTTTGAGCACTCTCCTTTGGTGTATCTTGAGCTTGTAAATCGATGCTCATGCACAACCTCCAAAGGTTGAGTTATGCCTTGGTTATTAGCACCAAGCTTTTTCTCCTCATGCCTTGTCTTTGTAAGGAGCCTCATGTTTGTCCTTGTAATCAGGATCTCCAAATCTCCAAAAGACGTCATATTATGAGAAGATGAAATCGAAAGGAAATCAACATCTTTTACCTTCTCTTTCAATTTGGAAAGAACTAATGAGGGATGCTCATCATTTGTTGTTGGTGGATTGCATTCCCCAACTTCTTTCCTGACATACCCAAGTTCTGCCTGATGGGGTAATTCCTCTACTTTGATGGGATTGACAATGCCTTGGCCATTAATGCCCAAGCCTTTTACTTCATTACCATTATTTTCAGAAGTTTAGAGCCAATTGCCATGGTATGATTTTCAAACACAGCGAAATCATCATCAGGAAACATACATGAAGATGCATAACTACTTTTTACCTCACATGAGTCTCACTGTAGCTTTTCCAAGGCCTCGTCCTCTACTTGCAGCTGTAGTAGAAAATTCCACTTCTCCTCTTTCTCTTCATGTAGACACATCTTCAATTCATCATTCACTGTTTGAAGATTATGTTTGTTTTGCTTCAGTTCTTCCATGATCTCCTCTGTAGCTTTCAACTGAAGCTATAAGTGCTCCTTTTCCTCTGTTTCTTTCTGTAGAGTTTTATACATTATTTCCACTTTCCTAGAAATGTTGAGCATAGTCTCCTACATTACTTTTTCATCCTCTATCATTGTTCATACTAGAATTCACATCAATGTAAAGACCGCTCTGATACCACTTATTCCAGTTCCGGGTGTGAAGAAGGACCCTTCCAAGACCTTTTACTTTCGTGATGTATTAAATTGATTTCTAAAGGAACATTAATGAATACAACTGCAGAATGTAAAGAAGAGGAACATAACAATCATCAGCACATGAAAACAAAAGCCATTGATAACGGAGTTCGTTCAGGAGGGACTACATCTCCAAGCCCCAGTGTCAAGATGGTGTAGGCCGCTACATTATGTGTTGTCAATAAAGATGATGTACATAGAGATGATGTTTTAATCATACAAGGAAGAATTCCCTCATGCGGGAGTGGCTCTAAGAGATGTTCCAAAGCTAGAACTCTCAATCAAAAGACTCCTATCAGTATGACACAAAAACAAGCATGGTGCATATCCCGCCAACATGGCACAAAAGGGATGTTAAAGCAAAACACATGCATGACGACAACAAGAGTATCCTAGCAACATACAACAAGGGATCTCAAAGCATAACATAAAGAGTTATGACAACAAGTACATCATATGAAAGATTCCACATAACATGAAGTAAGGAATCATGACAACATGTAATAAACAAGATCCTGCATGAACATCAATCATGGATCTATACAACATAATGTAAAAAGAAGAAGTACATGAACAAATCATATCCTCACAACCAAGTGCCATCTGAAGAAGTGGATGTCTCATTGCTGAAGCTACTCATACCATTGCTCTCAAGGCATCGATCTCTGGAGATGGCTGCTCGCACATGAATGTGGACATCTGCTCTAGCACTTGGAAAAGTGACGAGAATAATAAATGAGAGAATAATAAATTTGAAGCCACCATCAGATTTTTGGCATCGAGTAGTGGTGAATCGACTGTCCAAAATCTGAATTCTGAGAAGTTGAGAATTTTGGGCTCAAGGAATCTCCTAGATTCCCCCGAGATTCCTCAAAGATTTTGTTCCATGGATGGACTGTAAATATACAAATCAGATGGTGAATCTGATCTCACCATTGTGATCCATGCAGAAAACCATGAAAAACAAGTATAAGCTTGACTATATTCTGAAATGTCAAAATTTTACCTCCTTGGGAAAATTTCATGGCTCATGATTCCGCTCCCTGTTTTTGCTGAAATCATGGTTCCACATGCATTCTGGAACTAACTGGAAAATGCAGACCTCTGATGAAGAAATGAACAACACCATTATGTTCGTGGCGATGAGAGGTGTAAAAGCCATATAAAACTTGTCAAATTTTGACGAAGTGAAAATTCTGCCCTCCTGCAGAATTCATGGTTCCTACATTAAAAGATTAATTAATCTGCTGCCTTGAAATTTGTGCCTGCACTCTGCCTTGAAATCTGTGCCTGTATTCTCTCCTCTCGAAATGCATTCAGAAGTGAAAATCCAAGTATAAATAAAACTCATCAGCAGATTTCCCAACGAATAGGCCATTGGCTTAATGGTAAATAATATGAGTCGTTGAGGAGAGGTCAGGGGATCAAATCCTGCCTCTTCCATATATAAACCTTTTATAAACCAAAAACCCCAGAGACCCAGCACTGTTGCTTTAATATTGGCGGGTCGACGGGTGTAATGGGTGCTGACGCATATATCAGCGCCCAATATAGGGTTTCGTCAATACCCATATCGACGATCGCGTTCATTGGCAGTCAGATCAGCATATATATCTGCGCTTAACATGGGAAGCTGGCAGGTTTATTGACCCGATTTATGGGAGTGCCCCGATATATCAACATTTCCAGATCGATGATCGTTGTGGTGTTGTTATCGGTGCTTTTGCCAATAAACATATCGGTGATATTATGACGGCGCAATAATCGTCATATATAAAGTGCGAGGGTGATATGTATGTATGTAGATATATATATATATATATATATATATATATATGGTTAACATATGGTTTTATATGCGGAATATGTGGAGGAGGGTTAGGCGGACGTTATTATCGCTGATCCCGACCATATATGTGTGTGTGTGTGTGTGTGTGTGTTTGGTATTGTGATTTTAAAGGGTTCGGCTGGGTTTGTTGCTGCCGATCCCGAAACCAAGTGTTTGCTGTTTTAATGTGTTATATAGTTATTTTAATAACTATATTAAAACATATTTCGTTGATGGTGATTTATTACCCATTTAAAAATGATTTTGTCTCCTATGCAGGTTTAGGAGACAAATGAGAGAATGCCAAGTGTCAATGGCTAATGGGCTGCCATGTGGGTCCCCCTCTACTTACTAGGATTCCATGTGGCATACTGTGGGCCCCACTTTTCCCTGTCATGTCAAACTTTGAAGAGCTCTATCTTTTGCATATAAGCTTAGTTTGATGAGCCATTTGCACCTCCATGATCAGGATGATGAGGTATTCGATTCTGTCCTAGTTCGAAGTCATTCCAAACATTTTGAGTTTTGAGCCATCTTTGTCCTGTGTGTCTCTCTGGAGCCTCCTGGATCGATACTTAATCCAGGTCCAGGTGTGAATAAGGACCCTGCCGAGTCCTTTTACTTTCGTGATGTGTTAAAATTGCTTTTAAAGGAACATTAATGAATACATCTGCATGTGGAAAATAAGATGAACATAACAATAATCAGCACATGAAAACATAAGCCATTGGGAATGGAATTCATCCAGGAGGGACTACGTCTCCGGGCCCCGGTGTTAAGATGGTGTAGGCTACTGCATTAAGTGTTGTCAATAAGGTGATGTACACAAAGATGATGTCTTGATCATACAAGGAAGAATGCCCTCACGCAGGAGTGGCTCTGAGAGATGTTCCACAACTAGAACTCTCAATCAGAAGACTCCTATCAGTATGATGCAAAACACATGCATGGTGCGCATCCCGCCAACATGGAACAAAAGGGATGTCAAAAGAAAAACACATGCATGACAACAAGAGTATCCCAACAACATACAACAAGGGATATTAAAGCATAACATAAAGAGTTATGAAAGAAAGTACATCACATAAAAGATTCCGCATAACATGAAGTAAGGAATCATGACAACATGTAATAAAGAAGATCTTGCATCAACATCAATTAAGGATCTGTACAATATAATGCAGAAAGAAGAGGTACATGAACACATCATATACCTCACAACCAAGGGCCATCTGAAGAAGTGAATGTCTCACTGCTGAAGCTGCTTGGACCATTTCTCTCAAGGCATCGATCTCATGAAGATGGCTGCTCGCACATGAATGTGGACATATGCACTGGCACTTGGAAAAGTGACAAGAAGAAGAAATGAGAGAATAAGAAATCTGAAGCCACCATCAGCTTTGTGGTGTTGAGTAGTGCTAAATCGACTGTCCAAAATCCGAATTCTGAGAAGTTGAGAATTCTGGGTTGAAGGAATCTTCTAGATTCCCCTAGGATTCCTTAAAGATTCTGTTCCATGGATGGACTGTAAATCTACAACTCAGATGGCGAATCTGATCTCGCCATTATGATCCCTGTGAAAAGCCATGAAAAACAAGTATAAACTTGACTATATTCTAAAATGTCAAAATTTTACCTCCTTGGGAAAATTTCATGGCTCACGGTTTTGCTCCCTGTTTTTTTTGAAATCATGGTTCCATGTGAATTTTGGAAGTGAATGGAAAATGTAGACCTCTGATGAAGAAACAAACAACACCATTGTGTTCGTGGGGATGAGTGGTGTAAAAACTTGTCAAATTCTGACAAAATGAAAATTTTGTCCTCTTGCAAAATTCATGGTTCCTGCATGAAAATATTAATTAATCTGCTACCTTGAAATTCGTCCTTGTATTCTGCCTCAAAATTTGTGCTTGCAGTCCCTCTCCTACTTGAAATACGTGCAGAGGTGAAAATCTGAGTTTAAATAAAACTCATCGGCAGATTCTCCAACAAATAGGCCATTGCCCTGATGGTTAAAAATGGCAAATGCTTAAAGAGAGGTCAAGGGATCAAATCTTGCCTCTTCCATATATAAATCTTTTATTAACCAAAAACCTCGGAAACCCCTCACTTATGCATATCGACGATCGGCAGTTGCAACCAGCGACTAAAATGGGTGATGGCGCATATATCGATGCGATTTCTGGGACTTCGCCGATATCCATATCAGCAGTCGACAGATGTAGAGGTATCAGTTCCTTTATCGGGGTTACGCTAATATACATATATATATATATATATATATATATATATATATATATATATATATATATATATATATATATATATATATATAGATATATATATATATATATATATATATATATATATATATATATATATATATATATATAGATATAGATATATATATATCGGCGATGTTACAATTGGCGATCAAGTCCACCGCCGATGGCCCGCGCTCGCGCCTTAATACAACATTTTTGTTATAATATATATGTGTGTGTGTGTGTGTGTTTTGGCAGTTGTGGAGGGTTTCACGGAGGTTATGACAGCCGATCCCAATATATATATATATATATATATATATATATATATATATATATATATATATATATATATATATATATATATAGATATATCATATGGTTGTGATTACGATTTTACAGGGTTCGGCGGGGTTTGTTGCCGCCGATCCCGAAACCATGTGCTGTGTTGTTTTGTTATATTATATAATTATTCTAATAACTATATTTTGAAACATTTCATTATATGGTGATTTATACCCATAAAAATGATTTTGTCTCTTATGTAGGTTTTAGGAGGCAAATGAGAAAGCACCAAGTGTCAATGGCTGATGGGTTGCCATGTGGGTCCCACCTGCTTACTCGGATGCCATGTGGCATGCTGTGGGCCCCACTTTCTCCTGTCATGTCAAACTTTGAAGAGCTCTACATTTCGCATACGATCTCAGTTTGATGAGTTGTTCACACCACCATGATCAGGACGACGAGGCCTTTGATCTGGTCCTAGTTTGAGCACAATCCAAACACTTTGATTTTTAAGTCATCTTTGTCCTCCGCATCTCTCTGGAGCCACCTGGATCAATCCTCCTCACTGAGGAGCTTTTGGTCCTCCATAAGCATGAAAAATAATCTGCATCTCTATCTATACCCTGTCTGCATCACAAGCATCCTGAAAAGGTCTTGCTTCCATCTCCTTCACCTTTGTTCTTTGGGGCCTTAAGCGACGAGCCAACACCTGCTACTTCTGCAACCTATAGTACATAGTATGCAAATCACATGCTTTGAATAACATGACCCAACTAAAGACCCAAATGTCCCATACTTGCCACGAGTTTATAACACATACTCGGTGGTCAAGTTTACATCAAGATGGATGTAATACCCCAGCAATGACAATAAGGCCAAACTATCTTGGTTGCTTCAAAAAGTGATGGAAAACACATCATCACTGCAACACATGATTTACATTCATAAGGCCAGACACTATTGTTTTGACAAGTGACGGAAACATAACATCACTTTCAAAGCTTTAACATGCAACTCAAAATACGAATCAAAACATGACTAGGCATCATTATTGGTAACCAAGTAATGGAAACACATCATCATTGTTACACTTTAAAATGAAACAAATGATTTACAAAGAATGACCATGAAATGATAACATGTCAAAAAAACCATTTTTCGCTGATCAATGTGAATGGGTCACCTCCTTGAGGTGGTTTTGCTTGTCGAACAACTGCCCTTCCTGATTCACGCATCGACGCTTTGTCTTTAAGGTGTTGCTCTGGATGGAGCTTCCAGCAAGTGGCTCTTTGATGGCCATTCCTGTCGCAATGACTGCAGTAGGATTTCTTCCCCCATACATTCTTAACCTATTTCTTTTCATGCTGTTGAGAGGGTCTTTCACACCTCATGAATGCTGCCATTATTTTCCAACACTTAGAAAAGGTATGGTTAGGTAAATCACAAAAGGTACATGTTTTCCAATGCATGGATATTCATTCATTATTAACAACATGATCATAATAAAAATGGACATTTGAATATAGAAAATGATTATACCTTTCTTTGCTATCTTTGATGTCAGTATGGTGATGAGATCTTGCCTCAACTCTCTCCCTGCGATGGAAATAGCCATGAGATGATGGGGATGTTTTCCCATCATTCTCTTTCCTTGACAATGTCTTGGATGACTCTGACACCTTTGAACACTCTCCTTTAGTGTATCTCGATCCTGTAAATCGATGCTCATGCACAACCTCCAAAGGTTGAGTTATGCCTTGGTTGTTAGCACCAAGCTCTTTCCCCTCGTGCCTTGTCTTTGTAAGGAGTCTCATATTTGTCCTTGTAATTGGGATCTCCAAATCTCCAATAGAAATCATACTATCAGAAGATGAAATAAAAAGGAAATCAACATCTTTTACCTTCTCTTTCAATCTGGAAAGAACTGATGAGGGACGCTCATCATTTGTTGTTGGTGGATCACATTCCCCAACTTCTTTCTTGACACACCCAAGTCCTGCCTGATGGGGTAATTACTCTCCTTTGATGGGATTGACAATGCCTTGGCCATTAACGCCCAAGCCTTTTCCTTCATATCCCATTCTCTTCAATAGTTTTGAGACAATTCCTGTGGTGTGATTTTCAAACATCGCAAAATCATCATTAGGAAACATATATGAAGATGGAGAACTACTTTTTACCTCACATGGGTCTCGCTGTAGCTTTTCCAAGGCCTCGTCCTTTGCTTGCAGTTGTAGTAGCAAACTTTGCTTCTCCTCTTTCTCTTCATGTAGACGCGTCTTCAATTCATCATTCTCTATTTGAAGATTATGCCTGTCTTGCTTCAGTTCTTTCATGTCCTCTTCTGTGGCTTTCAACTGAAGCTATAATCATTCCTTTTCCTTTGTCTCTTTTTGTAGAGTTTCATACATAATTTCCACCTTCTTGGAAATGTTGAGCATGGTCTCATACATTTCTCCTTCATCCTCTGTCATTGTTCACACTGCAATTCACATCAACGTAAAGACTGCTTTGATATCACTTTATCCAGGTCCGAATGTGAAGAAGTGTTGACACCTAATCATTAGGATTGGGTGAACATAATGTAAATAAATAAATAAGTAATGTGAACAGTCATCGGGAGATGAAGTGAACAATCTCTCCCTCATGTATATAATAAGGCCAACCTGAAGGAATAAACACATGAATCAATTTTTGGTTGAGGATTTACTTCCTGGCCTGATATGGCATCAGAGCCAGTACTAATTTTAGTACTCCTCCCCTTGTAGCTCCACTTTTTGCCTATTTTCTTGTTCTATCCATATTTCAGAACTGACATCTCTGACTTGGAAACAGCGTTCCAGTGCAGAGCGCGTTTTTTGAAAAAAGGCGTTCTCCACATGATTGAATGTCCTCGGCTGAAATCCTGCGCCCATCTCTGTACAGTCTACCGCCCTTGAATTTTCAAACTCGTGCCATAGTCTAGGTATGAGCGTGGAGGAACGCAAATGCGAAGAGTGTGCTGTTGAAGTTTGAGGGAGTGCTGCTGAGTGAATGGCATACCTGCGTGAGTGGAACGCTGCCTGAGTGAATGGTGCGTGAAACGTGAGGGCGCTGCTCCAATAAGACCACCATACGTGCGGCTGCGTGGAGGACCACTTGTTTCATACCACGCTTGGCAAACTGTTCAAGCAATATGTTGCAAAGTTGTGGCGCTATTGCTGACTTATCCAAGCTTTGGTATCTGGTATGAATACGCTCTGCGCAGGAGGAAACAGTGTTTTGTTTATATTGCTGGGTTGTAATATGTAAAACCGCCATTACCACTGTTTACCACAGTTTTGTCCACCCATATGTTGAACGCTGCCTGTAATATGATTTACGTTGCTCCCTCCATATAAACGTTGTTTCATATATACGCTGTTCTTGGTAGCTGTTTCATATATATTATATATACGTTGCTCCCTCCATATATACGATGTTTCATATATGTCACATATACGCTGCTCCTGGTATTTTTTAATGCTAGCCTAACATGGAAAAGGCACCTGAGTCTGCTGTGTGAATGATGCTAGTATATACATTGAAGTTTTTCACATATAAGGTTGGCATATACTTTGAAGTTTTTGGTATATACGTTGAAGAATTTGTGGCATGTAAAATGTGTTAAAAGCCACGCGTTGAATGTACTTTGAACGCTGTTGAATTACTCTGACTGCATGGTATTTCATAAGCATTTGAAACATACATTGAGATTAGATTGGTGAAGACCAAATTCATATAGCTCTGTTGCCTTTCCATGTAAAACAATTCAAGAACATTGCGGAAAAATTGATGAGGAAGAGATTTGAAATTTTTTGAGAATGCATAGCTAATCTATGTTTTATATTTTCATTAAAGACAAAGATAGTACAAATCTCTATATGAAGAGAATGCCCTTTTGAATTGTAATTTTTAAAAATTACCACCAGAAGTACAATTTTACTGTATATTGGCAGAAGTATTTTTCTATCAGCAGAAGTAATTTTTTACAGAATGCATTCAATCATATCCATGGTGGGAATAGTTCTCACTGGCAAGGAGAACTATCCTGAATGGTCCCGGATGATAAAACACACCCTCATTTTCAATGAGTTGTGGAAAGGAGTGTGTGTCAGAGATGGAGACAATGAACCAGAACAGCCTACCTCAGACAAAGAGCTCATCATTTGGGAAAACAAGAACAACAAAGCTTATGCATTAATCGTAGCATCTGTAAATGAAGAGGTGAGTCACCATATTTCATCATTTTCAACTGCCTTTGAAGCCTTACAAAAGCTGAAAGAACTCTATGACTCACATTCTGCACTTGAAGTTGTTCAAATCATGATTAAACTCTTCACTCTTGAACTGCAAAATAATATCCTCTTTCTCTTGCATCTGAGGTAAAGTCTATAATGCATGATATCAAATCCACTAAAGTTGAATTGGATATTCCTCTTATTCCTCTTATCAAGGCACTTTATCCTACTTACTCCAATTATCTTGAGTCATTGCAAGCAAATGGAAATCTCAAAGATATCACCTTTGACTCTCTTGTGAAAAAGTTTGCTAAAAGAGAGAAAGCTTTTGGAAAGAAGACAACCCCTAAATCTTCTGAAGAGGTTGTGTGCCTTGCTCATAAAGAAAATCATCCTGCTCAAGATTCTTCAAGAGGAAGAGGTGGTCGAAGAGGAAGAGGAAGATATTTCAAAGGCACGGGGGTAGACATTCTCAAGGAGAAAAGGTAGATTTTCACTTCATTTGCTACAAAAGAAATGGATCACATGATGCCTCTACATGCAAACTACCATGGGAAAAAATTAAGCAAAAAAGAAACCAACAGAAAGGTAAAACTGGTGATACAAACAAAGGTAAAGCACCTGAATCCACTCACTATGTTGTGGCACAATGTAATATTGGAGTAAATGAAGATTTATTTAATGCTTCACTTGCTTCTTGGAAAAATGATTGGTTGTTTGATTCAGGAGCAACCTACCACATGAATCATAGAAAATATTTTTTTGAAGAATTTCTTGACAATGTTGATGGAGTAGTATACTTTGCAGACCAATCAAAAATCAAGCCATCAAGGCTTAGCACAATCAGGCTTAAATTGCCTGGTCTGCCAGACTTTCTTCTGCACCATGTTCTATATCTCCCATAGCTGAAGAGAAACTTGTTGTCCTTGGTTCACATCCACCAGCAAGGTCACTCCATTCATATTTTTGATGGCAAGCTTGAGGTGAGAAAAGCATCTGACCACTCACTTGTCATGAGGGGTATAGAAGAGGAAAGGCTTCTCAAGCTGCAAGGAACCTCTACTCGTGAACAACATTTCTCATACAATTCTCATCGTGAAGAAGGTACACTTCCATCAAGTTTATTCTGGCATGCTAGCTTTGGACATTTGAACTATGACAGCCTCCGCTTGTTGAAGAAAAATGGTGTTGCTGGTTTGCCTACAATTCCTAGGAAATTTAAGCAATGTGATGCTTGCATTCTAGGAAAGCATAGCAAACAGCCTTTTCATGATTCACATTCAAGAGCACTAGAAAAATTGAACTCATTCATTCAGATTTATGTGGTCCAATGCCTGTTCCTTATGCAAATGGAAATAAATATAAGATGACATTTATTGATGACTACACCAAAATGTGTTGGGTTTATTTATTGAAGAAAAAATCTAGTGCTTTTCAAACATTCAAGAATTTTCATAAATGGATTGAAAATGATGCACAATATCATATTGGGTCTATTCGCATTGATAATGGAAAAGAATACACATCAAATGAATTTGAAAACTATCTTCACCAACATGGGATCAAACATCAAACAACTGTACCTTATAATCCCCAACAAAATGGTGTAGCTGAAAGAATGAATAGGACAATATTAAATATGGTACAATCCATGCACTTCTTCAAAAATGTAAAGATAATGTTTTGGGCTGATGTTGTTCTATGTGCTGCATATATAAAGAATAGATGTTCATCTAATGCTATTAGAAACAAGATTCCATATGAAATGTGGCATGGACATGTTCCTTCGGTAAATCATCTCAGGGTCTTTGGTTCCACCTGTTATGCCTTGATACCAAAGGTACATAGAAACAGACTTGGTGCTAGAAGTCGTAAATGTATCTTCCTGGGGTATTCAAACACCTCCAAAGCATACCGTCTTTATGATGAAGTAAATAAAAAGTTTGTTGTATCTAGAGATGTAATTTTTCTTGAATCATCCAAAACTGACAATGTTGTTGACCGGCAACTTGATCGCTTGGATAGATTCGCAAAAGAAAAATAATTTCAAGAATTTGATAATCAGATTCCACATCTTGAAGGGGGGATTCCTATACTAGCTCAACATGTGGAGTCTTCTTCTAAGGAACACTCTCCCCGGCATGAAACTCCAAAAACAGATAATGCTTTAAGTGATGTGATTGAAAGAATTGGGAGACTCAATCTTGATTCAGTCCCAACTCAATCAACGGAGCAGCCTAGACCATCTGAGAAAGGTCCCCCAAAGTGGCTCACAAAGACACTTGAAAGTGTTCATCCTGATGAGGTTGGAAAGACAGGAACTAGAATTTCAAACCGGAAAAATGGAGGTGATGTGGATGACTCTAATTCACCTGTTGATATGGATGTTTCTTATGATTGTGAATTGAACTTGTCTACAGATTTTGAACCAACTTGCTTCAAAGAAGCTACTTCTCATGATGAATGGAAAGAAACGATGCAAAAGGAGTATGATGCCGTCATAAAGAACGACACTTGGAAGCTGGTTGATCCTGCATTAGGAACCAAAACAATTGGCTGCAAGTGGGTCTACAAGAACAAGTATAAAGTTGATGGCTTACTGGACAAGCACAAAGGTAGGCTTGTGGAAAAAGGTTTTGCATAGAAGGAAGAGGTCGATTACGAGGAGACTTTTGCCCCCATACCAAAATGGGCTACCATCCGGACACTCTTTGCCATAGCAGCTCAGAACGGTTGGAAAGTCCATCAAATGGATGTAAAAACTACTTTCTTGAATGGAGATCTAAAAGAGAGTGTTTTTATGTCCCAGCCTGAAGGATTTTCTGTGAAAGGACATGAACATAAAGTATTAAAACTGGTGAAGTCCTTGTATGTCCTCAAACAAGCACCGCAAGCTTGGTATGAAAAACTAATTGAGCATCTCCTGAAACTCAATTTCAAACATTATGATCTTGATTATGCAACTTTATTTGTCAAGAAAGTTGGAAAAACAGTTGTATATCTTGTGGTATATGTAGATGATCTTTTGATGACAGGGAACAATGAAAGCTACATTGCATCCATAAAGAAGGAATTGGGGAAACGTTTTGAAATAATTGATTTGGGCTATGTTCATTACTATCTTGGCATTGAAGTAACCCAACATCTGAAGTCCATATTTCTTTCTCAAAAGAAATACATTGGAGATCTGTTGAACAGGTTTGGCATGACAGAATGTAATCCTCTTACTACTCCAATGGAACAAAACTTAAAGCTCACATCTATTGAAGGAAAAGAATTTGAGGATGCAACAAAGTATAGACAGCTTGTAGGAAGTCTCAACTAACTAACTACTACCAGACCAGACATTTTGTTTGCTGTTGGAATCCTCTCTAAGTTTATACAAAAACCTTGTGAGGGACATTGGTCTACTATAAAAAGAGTTCTAAGGTACTTGAAGGGAACTCAAGACTTTGGAATCAAGTATACACAGGTGGATGACTTCAGCTTGATTGGATACTCTGATTTAGACTTCGACGGAGACAAAGAAATTGGGGTATCTACTTCAGGATATACTATGAGTCTTGGATCAGGAGTTGTCTCCTGGAGATCACGCAAACAATAAATTCCAGTAGATTCCACAACAGAAGCAGAATACGTGGCATCAGCTGAAGCAACAAAAGAAATTGTTTGGCTCAGGAAAATTCTTGAAGATTTGCAGGTAAAATAAGTACAATCAACTCCACTCATGATTGACAATACCTCTGCAATAAATTTGGCCAAGATCCCAAATTTCCATGATCGAACGAAGCACAACAATACTAAATATCATTTGATTCGACATCATGTTAAGGCCAAAACAATCCATCTCCATCATTGTTCCACTAATGAGCAAATTGCAGACATCTTCACCAAAGCGCTTGGAAGAGAAAAGCTTGAACGATTCAGAATGATGCTTGGACTCACCAACATCCCTTCAGATTAAGGGGGGAATGTTGAGACCTAATCATCAGGATTGGGTGAACATAATGTAAATAAATAAATAAGTAATGTGAATAGTCATCAGGAGATGAAGTGAATAGTCTCTCCCTCATGTATATAATAAGGCCAACCTGAAGGAATAAACACACGAATCAATTTTTGGTTGAGGAGTTACTACCTGGCTTGACAAGAAGGACCCTGCCAAGACCTTTTACTTTCGTGATGTGTTAAAATTGCTTTTAAAGGAACATTAATGAATACATCTACACACAGAAAAGAAGATGAACATAACAATCATCAACACAAGAAAACATAAGCCGTTGATAATGGAGTTCGTCTAGGAGGGACTACGTCTCCAGGCCCTGGTGTCAAGATGGTGTAGGCTGCTACATTAAGTTTTGTCAATAAGGTGATGTACACAGCGATGTTGTCTCGATCATACAAGGAAGAATGCCCTCACGCATGAGTGGCTCTAAGAGATGTTCCACAACTAGAACTCTCAATTAAAAGACTCCTATCAGTATGACACAAAAACATGCATGGTGCGCATCCCGCCAACATGGCACAAAAGGGATGTTAAAATCAAAACACATGCATGATGACAACAATAGTATCCCAGCAACATAAAACAAGGGATCTCAAAGCATAATATAAAGAGTTATGAAAACAAGTACATCACATAAAAGATTCCGCATAACATGAAGCAAGGAATCATGACAACATGTAATAAAGAAGATCTTGCATCAACATCAATCAAGGATCTATACAACATAATGCAGAAAGAAGAAGTACATTAGCACATCATATACCTCACAACCAAGGGCCATCTGAAGAAGTGGATGTCTCAATGCTAAAGCTGCTCGGACCATTGCTCTCAAGGCATCGATCTCATGAAGATGGCTACTCGCACATGAATGTGGACATCTGCACTGGCACTTGGAAAAGTGATGAGAAGAAGAAATGAGAGAATAAGAAATCTGAAGCCACCATTAGCTTTGTGGTGTCAAGTAGTGCTGAATCGACTGTTCAAAATCTGAATTCTGAGAAGTTGAGAATTTTGGGCTCAAGGAATCTTCTAGATTCCCTCGGGATTCCTCAAAGATTTTGTTTCATGGATGGACTGTAAATCTGCAACTCAGATAGAAAATCTGATCTTGCCATTGCAATCCCTGTGGAAAACCATGAAAAATAAGTATAAACTTGACTATATTCTGAAATGTCAAAATTTTACCTCCTTGGGAAAATTTCATGGCTCATGGTTCCGCTCCCTGTTTTTGTTGAAATCATGGTTCCACGTGCATTCTGGAACTAACTGGAAAATGCAAACCTCTGATGAAGAAACAAACAACACCATTGTGTTCGTGGCGATGAGAGGTGTAAAAACCATATAAAACTTGTTAAATTCTGACAAAGTGAAAATTTTGCCCTCCTGCAAAATTCATGGTTCCTGCATTAAAATATTAATTAATTTTCTACCTTGAAATTCGTTCATGCATTCCACCTCGAAATTTGTGCCTACAATCTCTCTCCTCCTCAAACTGTGTGTAGAGGTGAAAATCTGAGTTTAAATAAAACTCATCGGCAGATTCTCCAACAAATAGGCCGTTGGCTTGATGTTTAAAAACGACAAATGGTTAAAGAGAGGTCGGGGGATCAAATCTTACCTCTCCCATATATAAACCTTTTATTAACCAAAGATCCCGGAAACCCTGCGCTTATACATATCGGTGATCGGCAGTTGCAACTGGCGACTAAAATGGGTGCTGGCGCATATATTGGCGCGATTTCTGGGACTTCGCCGATATCCATATCGGCGGTCGGCAGATGCGGAGGAATCAACGCCTTTATCGGGGTTACGCCGATATATATATATATATATATATATATATATATATATATATATATATATATATATATATATATATATATATATATCGGCTATGTTACAATCGGCGATCAACGCGGCGCTTTTATATCAACACACACACACACACGCACACATATAAGGTGGGGGAAATATATGTTATGCAATATATATATATATATATATATATATATATATATATATATATATATATATATATATATATATATAGTTTTGGGGTGTGGGCTAGGTCCACCACCAATGGCCCACGCCCACCCCTTAATACAAGAGTTTCATATATATATATATATATATATATCTGTGTGTGTGTGTGTGTGTTGTGGAAGTTGTGGAGGGTTCGGTGGAGGTTATGACCACCGATCCCAATATATATATATATATATATCATATGGTTGCGATTGTGATTTTAAAGGGTTCGGCAGGGTTTGTTGTTGCCGATCCCGAAACCATGTGTTGTATTGTTTTGTTATATTATATAGTTATTCTAATAACTATATTTTGAAACATTTCGTTATATGGTGATTTATACCCATAAAAATGATTTTGTCTCTTATGCAAGTTTTAGGAGACAAATGAGAAAGCACCAAGTGTCAATGGCTGATGGGCTACCATGTAGGTCCCACCTGCTTACTGGGATGCCATGTGACATGCTGTGGGCCCCACTTTTCCCCTGTCATGTCAACCTTTGAAGAGCTCTATCTTTCGCATATGAGCTCAGTTTGACGAACCGTTCACACCACCACTTTCAGGACGACGTGATCTTTGATTCATTCCTAGTTTGAGCACAATCCAAACACTTTGATTTTTTAAGCCATCTTTGCCCTGTGTGTCTCTCTAGAGCCACCTAGATCAATATATATAGTCAACACAATTCATTTTGAACCGAATTAAGGTATTAATGGGGCCAGGTCCACATTGGGCGTCCCATCCCTTAAACCCTGTGTGAACACTTTATTGCTTAAACCGTTGTCGGCATAAATATATATCAGTGCAACTGCTGTCTATGCCTTAAAGATTGGTGCTTTTCCAATATTGGCGATGGGCTATAACGATTGCACATATATCGGTGCTTTAATCGGGACTTCGCCGATATCCATATCGATGATCACGCTTTATCTGTGGTCGGCACTGCGGAGGTATCAACGATCAGGGTTGTGATATATGCGACATATATATATATATATATATATATATATATATATATATATATATATGTATATATATATATATATATATATATATATATGTATATATATATATATGTATGTATATATATATATATATATATATATATATATATATATATATATATATTAAGGGGCTCGGGCGATATGTGATATACATATGGTTTCGGGGTGCGGACTAGGTCCACCGCTGATGGCCCGCACCCGCCCCTTAATATAGAGCTCTGTTATTATATATATATATATATATATATATATATATATATATATATATATATATATATATATATATATCTGTGTGTGTGTGTGTGTGATAGTGGTGGAGGGTTCGGTGGAGGTTATTACCACCGATCCCAATGCTATATATATGTTTGGTATTGCGATTTTAAAGGGTTCAATAGGGTTTGTTGCTGTCGATCCTGAAACCTTGTGTTTTGGATGATTTTTATATAGTTATTGTTAATAACTATATTTTAGAACAATTTTAGTTATATGGTTATTTAATACCCATAAACAATTTTGTCTCTTATGCCATTTTTAGGAGACAAATGAGAAAACGCCAAGTGTCAATGGCTAATGGGCTACCATGTGGGTCCTGACTGCTTACTAGGATGCCATGTGGCATGCTGTGGGCCCCACTTTCTCTTGTCATGTCAAACTTTGAATAACTCTATCTTTAGCATACGAGCTCAATTTGACTAGTTGTTCACACCACCACGATCAAGACGACGAGATCTTCGATCTAGTCCTGGTTTGAGCACAATCCAAACACTTTGATTTTTGAGCCATCTTTGTCCTGTGCATCTCTCTGGAACCACCTGGATCAATCCTCCCCACTGAGGAGCTTTTGGTCCTCTAAAAGCATGAAAAATAATTTGCATCTCTATCTGTACCCTATCCGCATCACAAGCATCCTGAAATGGTCTTGCTTCTATCTCCTTCACCTTTGTTCTTCGAAGCCTTAAGCAACGAGCCGACACCTACCACTTTTGCAACCTATAGTACATTGTATGTAAATCACATGCTTTGAATAACATGAACCAACTAAAGATCCGAACGTCCCATACTTGCCACGAGTTTATAACACATACTCGGTGGTCAAGTTTACAACAAGATGGATGTAATACCCCAACTATGACAACAAGGCCAAACTATCTTGGTTGCTTCAAAAAGTGATGGAAAACACATCATCACTACAACACATGATTTACATTCATAAGGCTAGACATTATTGTTTTGACAAGTGACAGAAACATAACATCACTTTCAGAGTTTTAACCTGCAACTCAAAATACGACTCAAAACATGACCAGACATCATTGTTGTTCACCAAGTGATGGAGACACACCTCATCACTTTTACACTTTAAAAATGCAACAAATGATTTACAAAGAATGACCATGAAATGACATCATGTCAAAAAAACCATTTCTTACTGATCAATGTGAATGGGTCACCTCCTTGAGGTGGTTTTGCTTGTTAAACCACTGCTCTTCCTGGTTCACGCACCGACACTTTGTCTTTAAGGTGCTGCTCTGGATGGAGTGTTTTCGGGAAAAATGTCTATTCAAAACGACCCTATCCCACTGGGTTGTGACAGAGACCTCAGAAACAAACAGGGAAAACTACTCTTGTATTCTCCTTTATGAACTATAAATGAAGATGAATAGGATGAACCAACCTGTGTCTTGCGCTAGTCCTTTGATCCAATCTCTCTTCTCTTTGACAGCTTCCAACTATCTGCTCCCTCACTTGCCCAGCGTCACCAAGTTCCTGCAAGTTCACAAAAGAAAGAAACTACACAAAGACATGGATTTATGTTCATAAAAAGCTTAGGATCATATTTAAGCTAAACATACAAATATAACACACATCAATGATATACAAGCATGTAGGAGAAACTCAAATAGTTTTATTGATAAAACAAGAAGATCCAGGAGGAGTTACAACCGATGATTCCTGATCCAGCATCAACCTCCCAGCATAGAATCCCTTCTTCACCTCCAACAAAGCATAAATCACCCAATACTCTGATATCTATCTCAAAACCAACAGCAATTCTCTGCAATGTACAAAATTCCAGCCTCCTGGATCTCTTGGTGGGGGATCCATATATAGATGTATGCAAAGAGGATGAGTCAGCTCATGAATTGATTAGTGGCTTCTCTCTGTCAGTTCTTGCTTCCACTTGGAGACTGAGAGCCTCTTACTCATCACTGGTCGAATTCAGTGAGGCAAGTGTCATTGGAGAAGATTCTGGAAGCTTCCATTGTCTCTCCACCTTGTGGAATGACTCTGCCACTTGTCATTTCCCGCTCAACGCACCCTGGTAGTGCATTCAAGTGCGTTGCAACGCACCTAGCCAGTGTATTTGGGTGCTTTGCAACGCAGCTAGCTAGTGGAGCACCTGAAATGATCCTGATTTGACTAGTTCTGAGCAGTTTCTGGTGGAGAACTTCTGGGAGAAGTTGTAATTTGTTGACCTTGTTTCTTTAGGAGCTGGAACAACACTTTTAGGGACTTAGGATCCCTTGGTTTATGGAAATTTCATGCTTATAGCTGTAAGGCACAAAAATGTCTATAACAGTTGCCCCCTAAAGTATGAGGCCGTTTATCGGGTGAAATGCTTTATTAGGAGGATCCGAAGTTCTTCTAATGTTGGGAGGAGACCTGTAATAAGATACAATACAATACATTATCTTCATACTATTTTCATGATCTAGCTGAGGCGGGCATTCCCATGCTTAGCTTTATAAATTCATTTTCATGTACATAGGACAGACAATCGTCTGATGGTAGACTGATGATTCTGATGAAGTCATCATCCTTTTGGTAGGATGATTATCTGTGCTGCAATGTTGTACATTTAAATGTCTTTATTTTTCCTGAATATATATCGCAGCCTGGACGGATGAAACTAGATCCGGGGTCTTCAATCTCGTCCGATCTTCACTCTAAGTACAAGTCGATCCATGTGAGAAATGTTTTGAAGTCGAACATGGAAAGACATCGCTTGATTACCAGTCAATGATGTAAACTGTTAACAAGCGCGAGAGGAATCACTGATAATGATAATGACCCTCAAGGTACTGCAGTACAATTCACGTGGTGTGAATAAAGGACTTGGCGTCGAACACCACGCAAAATCTTTCGGTCGAAGGTCATTGATGTATACCTGTCGCCGGAAGTGAGAAACTTGCCATTGAGGCATGCAAGCTTCAAACTACTGAAGGGGTGTTCCTAGATCAACTTCTTGGATAATGAGCTGATGTCGACAAGAAGCGATCCGTCAAAGGAGGGCCTTAATGAATCCCACATCAATGACACGGAACGGAGAAAATGATTTTGATGGAGGTGAAAACGATCTCGTGATATAAGGTTCAGGGTGGCGGTCATGAAAGAATGAAGTATAATGTATGGTAGTGGATGGGACATGGGTGACTTCTCTGGATGACTTCTCTTGAACATGTCGGCGACACTTATGTGATGGATCGGTAGCATTTACCCCAAATGTGGATGGTATGGCGTGACCATGGTGATGTGACCGGTGAATGAAACAACCCAACCCGACTCTGGCACGAAGTGGAAGTGTCATGTTCAAGAGCGACTTGCTACCAATAAAGTTTCTTTGAGTTTTCTTCCCAATTTTTCCCCAGTCATTGCTGACCAGTACCTCTTTATTTTTGTCAAGCTTGAGGAGGATAACATATGCTTGTTCTATAATTTGCCCTTCGGTCAAACCCATCGCTATGTTTTAATGAGCCTAGCGATAGTGAAACTCGTTCTCGCCTAAAGACAAGTTTTTCGCTATTAATCTTTTTAACAAATCTAACGACAAAGATAACTCGATCCTTTTCATTTTTAGAGAGTCTGAAAAGGTACGTAAAGGTAACTCCAAAGTTCCTTTTCGTCATCTAATCCCTTAAGTCCGAAAAAGTATAAAACAATACAGAAGGGATGAGTTTTCGATAATTTTAACGAGACGAACAAAACAAGCGCTCGATCTTTTTGTGCAATAATCCCTCAGGTCCAAAAAGATTAAAATCTAGAGGGGGGATAGCACTTCCGGTCGCTTTAACGAGCTGGAAGGCCAAAACTCGGCAATCTTTTCATATTTTACGAGTCAGATGAAAAGAGCTTAAAGAAGACTCGTCTTTTGAGGAACGAGTGATAAAAAGGGTAGCAGCTGATTCCAGGTAAGGTTTGGAATTTTCCAATCACAGCAGTGTCACAAGGATGGCTAGTGAAATCACTCTTCGCAGCTGTTCCTCAAAATGGGTAAACAATCAAATGGAGGTGAATGATCGGCCATTGGAAAAGTGGAGATGACGGTGAAAACATGACCAAGGCTTTAATGGCTGAAAATGCTTCATTCACGGTGGTTATTTACCGGGGGATAGTTCATTTTTTAACGAGCTTAAACGCGGGTGGAAACATTTGCTCGGTCTCATGTTTATTTTTTAACGAGCTTGAACTATGTGCTAAAACTGCTCGATTAATCCAGTCATATGATAAGAATGTCTCATATAAAATATGGCAACTTTTAGATTTTGCCCCACATCCTTTCTTTATGCAAGTTAGGAAACGACTAATCCAAAAAACAGATAAATAATCGCTCTTTGCTTGCACTCCAAAAGGCTTGCATGCCCCCAGGTATAAAACAGAGTTTCGAGGTCACCCTCTATTCGAGCTGACAAAACATTCATTCTATCAGGAAGGGTACTACCTCTTACAGGTTACCCAAAGATTGTTCTATTTACGGCGTAAACAAAACACTTCTTCGGCGATGTCTACCGAGATAAACAAAGGTGAGTGACAATGCCCGCCAACTCACATAAATTTGACAAGAGAATCTTTTTCCAGAATAACCCCTCTTCCAATCCCGGACGGGGTACAGACTAGTCATATTCTCCCGCGGAAACCTACTCTATACCCGAAGTTTTCCTGCCGAAGCAGACCAGGATGCATGCCCCCTGGGTTTCAGTCATATCCCTCTGAATTACTCGCGCTCATTGGGAGGACGGACTGGGGATTGAGTCATTTCTTGCGTGAAGAGACCATTTAAGGACGGTATATGACTATTTGCTATGCGTGATCTGGGAAATGAAAGCTGGTCCACGAGCTTGACCACTCTTCCTTCGTGCGGAAAACACATTACTCTAAAGAGTGAGGAGACAATGGCTCCCATGCAATAAATATAGTCTCATCCAAGGAGTAGGTTATAATCCAAGGGTCATTGAACTACCATGACGTCCATACGAACTGTCTTCCCTCTCAATGTTATGGGCACATCAGGAAGGATCCCTAAAGGTCGACTGGTTCCTTTATCAAAGCCTGTCAGATTTCTCATTTCAGGCAACAACGATGGCGAACCAAGCGCTTTCCAAGCAATAGAGGAAAGGATACTCACAGAAGCCCCCTCATCAATGATGGTACCAGCCATGACCATTCTATATATTTGAACGATAATTCGGAATGGCATGCTTGCTGGCAAATGGGGTCTGCCTAGTTGATTCCAGTCGAAGGATAAAACTAAGTTGCTTGGAGGTGGGACCGAGTAGATGGCCGGGTATGGCTCTGACGAACTTCCTTCCTGCGGTAAAGGAATGGGTGGATTGCCCCCATGTTCATCGGAGTCTGTGTTGATGAAGAGAATTTGGATGGTGTCATCCTCATTCTCTTCAGTGACTGTATCATTCGAAGATAAAACCTCTGAAGGCAAGACCGGGTCAACTGCCGCCTCGACCTTTTGACTTTCGTCTGGTATGGATTCAGTTGGTTTATCTTCAATGATAGGTGCTTCAGCCGACCACCTGAGCGGGCTAGCTGGGTTCTCAACTAGTGACGGACTTGGCAACAGTTTTTTATATCCAGGAGGAAGTCGTAACGGTGAAACCGGACGATCATCCAAAACTCTTTTAGCTTCGTCTAAGAAGGGACAACGTTGAGGGGCATGGTCGCCTTCGCACAGTTTACGGGGAAATCTAGCTTTCCCTTTTTGTCTTTGGGCTTCACTTTCACTAGTTGACGGTGTGCTTTCAACATGATCTCCAGAGGTTGATGACACCGGATTGTGCAAACGAGGAGACCAATCCCTTAGTATCCGGGGGATGCAAGGACAATCTCTGTGAAAGTGGTCTCCTCTGCAAATGACACATGGCGATTTAGGCCTGGTTGGTGCTGTGTGTGGATTTTCGTTAGACGACACTCGTTTTCCCTTATTCGCCTTTGGCTCCTTCTTCTTTTTCTCTTTCTTCTTCTTTTCCTTCTTCTCCTTAGGAACTTGGCTTTTAGCTTTACCAGTCCCATCGAGCGAAGAGGAAGGAGGAGAGGAAGAATTAGAGGAAGTAGAAGGCTAGTGGGTAACTCTGGACTCGTCTAATTGTTGATTCGACTGTTCAAGATAAGTGGTGTTCTGAACGACATTGGTTGAGAAGAGCCATACTGGCAAGCCAATTGTCAGTCCTAGAAGCGACAATGTGGCCATATGGGGCGTACCAACATCTCCCCAAGAGGAGAAGGGACTAGGATTTCCACCAAGGGGAATTCCTTGGTTGGTAGGCTCCATTTTCTCAACCTAAAGATCAACGCAGGAAAAGGGTATGAATATTCCGTTTAAAATAAATTTTAACACGCTTTGACACAACTTGTTTTTTTAGTTTTAAAGAGTCGAGAAAAAACAAAAGATGACTCTAGTCTCCTTCGATTTTTAATGAGCCTGAAGTGACAAGTGCTCAGATGGACCTTTTCCGTTAAGGAGTCTAAAAAGGAACAAAAGGGACTGCTCTGGAGGTCTAGGTAGAGGGAGTACCAAACCAATCGCAAAACTGCAGAATACTTTTTAGGGTACGGCAGTCAATCTTCCCGAATGCTATGTTCGGTGCATTGCGATAAGTAGGGCGGCCGACACGGCTTCCTATGGATAAAGGTTTTATGCCTATAGGGGTCTCCCAATATATACTCGACGGTACGTGGGAGCACAAGTCCGTAATGGCACTTATCGTCTCAAAGTGGAGGAATCACCCAACCATCAGTGAGGACAACAGTTACCAGGCTTTACGATGCCGGAACACGTCTCTAGCCTAGACCTCTAAATGTTGTGCGTTAAGTTACAAAGCGTTGTTAAGTTCATTGAATTTATTTTAGGTTGATCTTTCTTATGAAGTTTTCCTTTTGGGTTCACCACGAGATGTAGATGTAATTCCTAAAATGCAATCTAAATATGATAAGCAAGCTTTTATCTCTTTTCAGCAATGAAAATCCTAGCTACAAGGGGAAAAGAAAGACACAATCTTTTCTCAAAGAGAAAAGAGCACACTGTAAATGCACTTTTCCTAAATCAAGCCAAACAGAGTGTCAATATGCAAATGCACATGTGCATGTATTTGTTTTTCACTTTCTTAATATTGATGCCTAAAAAGAAAGCTGTTGTACAAATTTGAATTCGCTTTCAAGTGAAAAACACAAACAAGCTTCTTTTCGAAATCAAAAGGTAGAGATGATTACGACACTTTATGATTTTGAAGTAAACACTTGTTTCAACACTAGAAATTCACAAATTCAAGCCAAATGCAAAAGTAAAAGCACAATCGACTGTCAACAGCAAACAAACTTTCTCCTAAGATCAAAATCGACACTCACGACAGATCTCAATCCAAGGACGACAGTATGACTAGTTTACTTTTGCAATGGGAAACTGTAAATGACGCAACAAACACACAAAAACAAATACAGTTTCTTTTATACAACTGAGGTGGAATTAAGGCAAAGAAAAGGGGTTTTTAAACAGACACACACACTAATCACAGGCTGCAAAAATCAGAGGAAAAATTGGAAAAAGTGAGCAAAGAACCTCAGCTACTCAGGGTTGAGCTGATCAACGCACCTGCTACACAGAGAAACTGAATTACAACGCAGATAGCCCTCTCGGGAACTGCGCTGAAATGCAGAGTCTCTTCACAAAGCCTGCACTGGAGCAGAAACGAGAATTCTCTCCGGGTTCTAGGTCACGGTTTGCAGTTTAATCTATGGTTTTTGGCCGGGTAAAAGCGATCAGTAATGCACAATCAGAGGGTTGATTTACAAGAGGTTTAAGAGCTATCACAAAGGGTAATCAGATCATTTGTGAATCAACTGCTCAGATCATAAACAGATCCAGTGAATGGACTAGAGTAGCAGATGTCTACTTTGCATTTGTAAATGGCAAATGCAGTTCGGTTCGCTACTCCTAAGTTTATGAGATGAACAACAATAGAAACACAAACAAACTAACTAGACACGATCCCCATCGGAGTCGCCATTTTGTTTTCAGGAAAAGTGTCTATTTAGAACGACCCTATCCCACTGGGTTGTGACAGAGACCTCAGAAACAAACATGGAAAACTACTCTTGTATTCTCCTTTATGAACTATAAATGAAGATGAATAGGATGAACCAACCTGTGCCTTGCACTAGTCCTTTGATCCAATCTCTCTTCTCTTTGACAGCTTCCAACTATCTGCTCCCTCACTCGCCCAGCGTCACCAAGTTCCTGCAAGTTCACATAAGAAAGAAACTACACAAAGACATGGATTTATGTTCATAAAAATCTTAGGATCAGATTTAAGATAAACATACAAATATAACACACATCAATGATATACAAGCATGTAGGAGAAACTCAAATAGTTTTATTGATAAAACAAGAAGATCTAGGAGGAGTTACAACCGATGATTCCTGATCCAACATCAACCTCCCAGCATAGAATCCCTTCTTCACCTCCAACAAAGCATAAATCACCCAATACTCTGATATCTATCTCAAAACCAACAACAATTCTCTGCAATGTACACAATTCCAGCCTCCTAGATCTCTTGGTGAGGGATCCATATATAGATGTATGCAAAGAGGATGAGTCAGCTCATAAATTGATTAGTGGCTTCTCTCTGTTAGTTCTTGCTTCCACTTGGAGACTGAGAGCCTCTTACTCATCACTGGTCGAATTCAGTGAGGCAAGTGTCATTGGAGAAGATTCTGGAAGCTTCCATTGTCTCTCCACCTCGTGGAATGACTCTTCCACTTGTCATTTCCCGCTCAACGCACCCTGGTAGTGCATTCAAGTGCGTTGCAACGCACCTAGCCAGTGTATTTGGGTGCTTTGCAACGCAGCTAGCTAGTGGAGCACCTGAAATGATCCTGATTTGACTAGTTCTGAGCAGTTTCTAGTGGAGAACTTCTGGGAGAAGTTGTAATTTGTTGACCTTGTTTCTTTAGGAGCTGGAACAACACTTTTAGGGACTTAGGATCCCTTGGTTTATGGACATTTCATGCTTATAGCTGTAAGGCACAAAAATGTCTATAACATGGAGCTTCCAGCAAGTGGCTCTTTGATGGCCATTTTTTTTTGCAATGACTGTAGTAGGCTTTCTTCCTCCATACCTGCTTAAGCTCTCTCTTTTCATGCAGTTGAGAGGGTCTTTCACACCTCATGAGTGCTGCCATTCTTTTCCAACACTTGGAAAAGGTATGGTTAGGTAAACCACAAAAGGTGCATGTTTTCTGATGGCTTAATATTCATTTCACATTAACAACATGGTCATAAACAAAATGAACATTCGAAGATCGAAAGGGATTATACCTTCCTTTTCTATCTTTGGTGTCAGTATGGCGATGAGAGCTTGCCTCTGCTCTCTCCCTGCAATGGAAACTGCCATGGGATGATGGGGATGTTTTCCCATCATTCTCTTTCCTCAATGATGTCTCGGACAAATCTGACACCTTTGAGCACTCTCCTTTAGTGTATCTTGAGCCTGCAAATCGATGCTCATGCATAACCTCCAAAGGTTGAGTTATGCCTTGGTTGTTAGCACCAAGCTCTTTCCCCTCGTGCCTTGTCTTTGTAAGGAGCCTCATATTTGTCCCTATAATTGGGATCTCCAAATCTCCAATAGACATCATACTATCAGAAGATGAAATTGAAAGGAAATCAACATCTTTTACCTTCTCTTTTGATTTGGAAAGAACTGATGAGGGCTACTCATCATTTGTTGTTGGTGGATCACATTCCCCAACTTCTTTCCTGACATACCCAAGTCCTGCCTGATGTGGTAATTCCTCTCCTTTGATGGGATTGATAATGCCTTGACCATTAACGCCCAAGATTTTTCCTTCATATCCCATTAACTTTAGTAGTTTGGAGCCAATTCTTGTGGTGTGATTTTCAAACACAGCGAAATCATCATCAGGAAGCATACATGAAGATGGAGAACTACTTTTTACCTCACATGAGTCTCACTGCAGTTTTTCCAAGGCCTCATCCTTTACTTGCAGCTGTGGTAGCAAACTCCGCTTCTCCTCTTTCTTTTCATGTAGATGCATCTTCAATTCATCATTCTCTGTTTGAAGATTATGTCTGTCTTGCTTCAGTTCTTTTGTGGCCTCTTCTGTGGCTTTCAACTGAAGTTGTAATTGCTCCTTTTCCTCTGTTTCTTTCTGTAGAGTTTTATACACAATTTCAACTTTCTTGGAAATGTTAGGCATGGTCTCATACATTGCTCTTTCATCCTCTGTCATTGTTCACGCTGCACTTCACATCAACGTAAAGACCTACTCTGATACCACTTGATCCGGGTGAGGGTGTGAAGAAGGACCCTTACAAGACCTTTTACTTTCGTGATGTGTTAAAATTGCTTTTAAAAGAACATTAATGAATACATCTACATGCTGTAAAGAAGAGGAACATAAAAATAATTAGCAGATGAGAACAAAATCCGTTGATAACGGAGTTCGTCTAGGAGGGACTATGTCTCTGGTCCCTAGTGTCAAGATGGTGTAGGCTATTGCATTATGTGTTGTCAATAAAGATGATGTACACAAAGATGATGTCTCGATCATACAAGGAAGAATTCCCTCACACAGGAGTGGCTTTAAGAGATGTTCCACAACTAGAATTCTTAATCAAAAGACTCCTATAAGTATGACACAAAAACAAGCATGGTGCGCATCCCGCCAACATGGCACAAAAGGGATGTCAAAGCAAAACACATGCATGCCAACAACAAGAGTATCCCAGCAACATACAACAAGGGATCTCAAAGCATAACATAAAGAGTTATGACAAAAAGGACATCATATGAAAGATTCCGCATAACATGAAGCAAGGAATCATGACAACATGTAATAAACAATATCCTACATCAACATCAATCATGGATCTGTACAACATAATGCAAAAAGAAGAAGGACATGAACACATCATATACCTCACAACTAAGCGTCATCTTCCATATATATATAACCACCACAATTTATTTTGAACCGAATTAAGGTATTAATGGGTTCGGGTCTGCATTGGGTGGCCCATCACTTAAGCCCCGCGCGAACACTTTATCGCTTAAACTGTTGCCGGCATAAATATATATCGGCGCAACTACTATCATCGCCTTAAAGATCAGCACATTTCCAATATCGCTGATCGGTTATAGCGGTTGCATATATATCGACACTTTTATCGGTACTTCACCGATATCCATATCGGCGGTCGTGCTTTATCGGCGATCGGCATTGTGGAGGTATCGGCGATCGGGGTTGCGACTTATGCGATATATATATATATATATATATATATAGGGGGCCAGAGCGATATGTGATATATATATGGTTTCGGCGTGGAAGTCTATTCCACCGCCGATGGCCTGCGCCTTCCCGTTAATATAGAGCTTTGTTATAATATATATATATATATATATATATATATATATATATATATATATATATATATATATATATATATATATATGCGTGCGATAGTGGTGGAGGGTCCGGCATAGCTTATTGCTGCTGATCCCAATACCATATATATGTTTGGTATTGCAATTTTAAGGGGTTCATTGGGGTTTGTTGCCACCGATCCCAAAACCATGTGTTTTGGATTATTTTTATATAGTTATTGTTAATAACTATATTTTAGAACAATTTTAGTTATATGGTTATTTAATACCCAGAAACGATTTTGTCTCTTATGCCAGTTTTAGGAGACAAATGAGAAAATGCCAAGTGTCAATGGCTGATGGGCTGCCATGTGGGTCCCACCTGCTTACTGGGATGCCATGTGGCATGCTGTGGGCCCCACTTTCTCCTGTCATGTCAAACTTTGAAGAGCTCTATCTTTCGCATACGAGCTCGGTTTGACGAGTCGTTTGCATCACCATGATCAGGACAATGAGGTCTTCGATCTAGTCCTAGTTTGAGTACAATCCAAACACTTTGATTTTTGAGCCATCTTTGTCCTATGTGTCTCTCTGGAGCCACCTAGATCAATCCTCCCCATTGAGGAGCTTTTGGTCCTCCAAAAGCATGAAAAATAATTTGCATCTCTATCTGTACCCTGTCCACATCACAAGCATCCTGAAGAGGTCTCGCTTCCATCTCCTTCACCTTTATTCTTTGGAGCCTTAAGCGACGATCCAACACCTACTACTTCTGCAACCTGTAGCACATTGTTTGCAAATCACATGCTTTGAATAACATCAGCCAACTAAAAACCCAAATGTCCCATACTTTCCATGTTTCTATAATTGAAAGAATTTCTTTAAACCATGATTATAATACGACAAGTTATATAGATGAATCTTTTTAGTCGTCATTATATTTTGTCAATCATTATTTTCTTTATCTTGGTGTCTTTTCAAATCCAAGTATAGTAAATGATGATCCTATTAATCTTTCATTTAAAAATTTTCCTAACTCTTGTTTTGAAAATTCTGAATTTATCACTCATACAAACGATAACTCTTTAATCATCAACGACATTTCAAAACCTTCTTCTTCCATATTTTCTGATTTTTAAATTCAGATCAACCATTTGATTTCAATGGAAAGAAGGTAATTTATGATGATTATCATGACGATGATGAAAAAGAATTACACCCTATACAAAGCACACTAATTTAAAAAAATGATTTATCTCATGAAGATTCATGTGCAATGATTTTATCTCCTCTTTCTAAACACAAATTTAATTATGAAATTTTTAATATGTTAGTTTTGCAAGTTTCAAACGGTATTCATTCTCATTTTATTTTTGAAACTTGCATCTACAACATTTTGGAACGTCCTTTTAGTGGAAATTCATTGATTGACTTTCATGATAGGTTCCAGAGTTGCCTTGTAATATTATTTTGTTATTTTAATGTACATATCGATTCAGTTATTGTTGTTTTCTTTCGTTATGTTTTATTTTCTCATTTTTTATGCAGACGTGTTCAATATTTAAGTATTGAGCACCCTCAAGATGTATTAACTAAAGACTAGGAATTGTTTATTCAAAACCATGAATATCAAGAAACGTTTTGTTTCCAAAATAACTTGATATTTAGATTTTCATTTCAATCATCTCATTGTCATCCAAATCTAACTCTCGAGAATGTTCCTTTACAACCTACCTTGCCACCATCTCCTTTAGTTAGCTTAGAATCTCTGACAAATATTCATCCATTCTTTGATGATCTGATAGATACTTGTTTAGAGAAAACTTTCCAAGAGAGATGGTTTTCAAATAGGTTATTTTTAAATATGTTAGCAACTAGTGTACATTATCCATTCAAGTTTATTTTTTTAATTTTAATTGTATTTGTATTTTTGTTACTGTTGTTTGACCTATATATATGGGCAAGAGTCAAAATGAGAGAATGATTACATTGGAAGTTTGATCTTACCTAGTTGTAATCTCCTTTTTAGATTAGGATAAGGAGTAGATTAGGTTTATTTTTATTAAACCTTTTATAGATTTTGTTTGGGTCTAAAATGCGGATGAAAATTAGAGTTTCATTTACTATCAATCCGGGTAAGTAAAATTCGACGATCATCCAATATATATGGACTTAGAGACAAACTAAACTAAGCTAGGTGAAGAAATTCCAAAGCTCCCTTATAGGAGGTCTTTCATTGGGATCTCCAACACCTATTTAGTCATTTAATGAAAATGAAATCTAAAGACATTGTGACAAGTGTAAGAAATATTAAAGCTCCCTTACAAGAGACTGTTCATTAATATTTCTAATCATCTTAATCAACAAACTATTTAAACTAATGAAACTGAAGCACTTAAACCAAATTCTGATTAATTGCATGAAAACTTAAAGCTCTCTTACAAGAGACTATTCATTTATATCTCAAGCATATAAATCAGAAACTTAAACTAATGAAATCAAACATTAAATAACAAATCATATTCATTGTAGGAAACATTAATACTTTCTTACGAAAGGTCATTCATTAATATTTCAAACATATGAACCTAATAATTTAATCTAATGAAATTCACAAACAAACATAAAATAAAATCCTACCAAAATAAAAGTGTACTTTCTAGGCAATGGGGATCCTTCCAAGGATTCACAAGCACACCAAAAGAGAAGTCAAATGTAGAGGATCAAAGAAGCTCCATTTTATTCATCATCAATTGCAACTTGAAATTACAACCATTACAATAATTCTCCAAATCTAACTTCTCATTACCAACCTATAAGATACTAAGATTACAAATGAAGGACTAAGTTCTAAAATTCTAAGAATTAAGATTACAAATGAAGGAGAGAACACTCCTATTTATACGATAAGATGAGATAACAAACTCATAATGATGATCCACTAGTCCCTCTGATCCACATATTTCTCAACCAATGGTGACACATAACCCTATCCTCCATGATCTCCTCCATGAGGTCCATGATCTCCTCAAATTCGAATTTGAAGATAGAGTGCCACATAAGGATGCCTTGGAAGCCTCCTTTTTACCCACACATGTCAAATTTCTCATTCCAATTGTTAGGTATAAATATAAGGAGATTATTTTCTAAAGTTTAACCACAAATTGAGTTAAAAATACTAAGAATTAATAATGTTTTGAAAACACAAGGGTAACCCATATAATGATGAAAGTGAATTTAATGTGATGATATGGTGGTGGAATAGAGGTGAGAAAATGTATGAATGGAGAGAAAGTGGATGTTGAATGAAGTGAAAGTGGATGTAGTTTAAGGATAATTCTTAGGCCCAATATACCCCTAAACTGAAGGTATTGCATGTCCTCATGCAATCTATTACATTACTTTTGACACTTGAGCTTTGACTTAAACTTTGCATGATATCAATTACTTAACTTTTGCAAAGTGTTTTTGATGAATTGCAACTTGGTTGGTTCTTGTGATTCAACCATATTTTGTTTGTTGCATTCAATTTTAATGTATGAAATTTGCATAATGATAATTTGATTTTTATTGCAAAGTATTTTGTTGGAATGGATCATGGTTGGTTTTTGTGTAACAACCATGATTGCGTTGGCATCCAATTAACTTTTAAATACTTTTTACAAAGCCATTTTTATGCTCATGATGATGTAATAGTGAATATATTTTGAAAGTATGTGGGTTTTAGAATGTGATATATGAATATGGAAAATATGAAGGTGACAAAGTATGAATGTAAATGTATCCCCCCCAAACTAATGGCTTTGACAATTTTGTGAAATGAGGAGAGGAAGTTTTTATTTCCCAAAAATTATCATTCTAGTTTTTCAAGGAATTAACTGGTTAAAAGTTAGAAATATCATACCTCAACTTACCCTTTCAAAAATGGATGAGAGTTGTGCATGTATGGCTACAAAATTCTAATCATAGTATTCTTTACTTGGTTGTGAAAATGGTGGATGAAGTCGAAAATGTGAATCTTTGATTGTTGTTGCATCCGCTGCTAAATCTGCTACTGAATCTTCTGTTGAATGTTCGAAATCTGCTGTTGAATGCAGCTAGAAATGTATAAGGCTCGGAACATATACAAAATTTAGAATTTAAACTCCCCCCCCCCAGCCTTATTTATTGAGTTGTCCTCAAGTCATTTACATCAAAAACTGAAAAGTAATGAAAGTAAATCTGCTTCCTCTGCTACAAAATGATGGGTCTTCAAGTCTTCAACCCTTGTTGGCACAATTCTTGTCATGTGAATAAATGTTTCAGTGTCAAACATAACAAGAAATTGTTAACTTAGTGGCAATTAATGGATGCCACTAGTCAACACGAGAGATCCCATCTTTGATTTGGATGAGAGTCAAGGTGCCCTTAACACATCTTTCTAAGTATGAATTTGTTGTTGTTGTCGAATACTTAGAAGATCCGATGAACAAGGGACATTGATGTATTCCTTTTGTTTATCGACATGATAGCATGCCCTTAAGGAATGCACGTTTCAAGGTGTTTTTAGAAAAATATTTAGACTCAAGGACTATGGACTCAATGGTGTATGGAAGGAAGGTTTTATTTGCAAGGGTAGGAAAAAGGAAACTGACAATGAATATGTAAAGTGGAACGAAAAGCTAGTAAATGAGCTTCGTTGCTTTTATTGGTGGGTTAGGATTGAAGAAAATGTAATGAAGTGTATGTGGATAATGGGAAATGGATAATGACTTTATTGGTGGGTTAGGATTGAAGAAAATGTAATGAAGTGTATGTGGATAATGGGAAATGGATAATGACTCTTGCTGGGAAAAAGTGAATTATGGCATGCAAATTCTCAAAAATAGCAAATCTGCTTCTTAATTCTGGAATTTTTGCTAAAATAGTTGAGTTTGACCTACGTTGACCAACCACCTGTAGACGTCGAATTCAAGTGTGGATAGGTATTTCACCATCCTTGTTCATTTAGGAACAACCCCCAAGTCTTCGAATTTTCTAATCTGTCATGCAACATGTCAAACCATTACCCTTACAGGAAGTTACAAGAACTTGTAAGTTTATGGAAATGTCGCTCTTATGATCATGGTCTTGTTCTTTAGAATTTTTCATGAAACTAGTCTTTTGAAGACCAATTGTCGTCACAATTTAATCTCCTTAATGATTAGTTGATCATCCGAAACCTGCTAAAAAAACTTGGCATAAAGAACATAAGTTTGTTCAAGAAGAGATGGCCATTCCCTTTCTGATTCTTACGCAAAAATTGTATGCCAAAATTAAACAGATTAAGGAATATAAAAAGAATAATTTTAATCTAGTTCACAATGTTAATACGAATCTATTTTTAATAAAAATAACCATGAAAAGTAAATCAACTTCTTGTTTGTGTCCGATGACTCATGGAATGTGCATGTAAAAGCTTCGCATTGTAGATTTGTTGTTCCTGCAGATTAGTACATCACATAAAAGCATATAAGAAGAATACAATTATAGATTTTAATGCCAACTATAAAGGAATCCTCCTAATTTGCTTCCAAGTGTAAACCCATAAAAGTAAACAAATTTTGACCTCTCAAGCTTGTAATTTTTTTTCACAAACAATTTCCTCCATTTTTTTGTTTGAACCATAAAATTTCATAAAGATTTTTTCAGATTGTTTCAATCATGCAATAAATTTCACATCAATTTTTTTTTATAGTTTTCCATCACAATTTTCTGAAAAACAATGAAACTAATAAAATATTTACAAAATTAAAAAGTGAAATAAACAAAACATTAAACACAATAATCACAAAACATATCCTAAACACAACATTAAGACATAACATCAAAATTAAAACATATATAAAAACATAACATTAAAATATATACTTAAAAAAACATAACACATAATAAACAAAAGAAAAATAAAATTATAATAATAATAAGTATAACATATAACAAAAATATATACATTAAAAACAAAACAAAACATATAGACGACAAAAATAGAATTTATAAACAAATAAAACAAATAATATTAAAAATCAAACACTCAATTTAAAAAAAAAAAAAAACATATATTATAAAAACATTAAAAGAAACGATATTAAAACAAATTGACCTCAAAATATGAATACATAAAAAAACAACGTAACATCAAAACAATACATACATGATGCAATATAAAAAAAAAATGAATTTTGCCATGTTTAAAAATGAAAAGTCAAAACGTGTGAAATAATCAAAATGTGTCAAATGTTGAAATGTTGAAGCATGTGAAAAAGTGTGGTTTGTGCAACATTGAGGAATGATGAAGGAACATGGAGCCCACGAGGATAGCCATCGAAGTATGTGGACAAAAATAATAGTGCAAAAGAAACGTGATAATGCCAATATCATTTGAGCACAGTCAAACTGAAATGTTGACTGAGCTCCTCAAATGGTGAATGTGCTACAAAACGATCCTTGCAATTTTGGGCTTGCATTTATGGGCAAAACTCTTCATGCTCGTAATTCTCGGTAGAATGTTAACAATGCATATCTCCGGGACATTTTTTTGGGCAGATCACTTACATCAGATTCCTTTCTGGAGATACTCCTGTCAATATAGCACAATTTTCTCACAAAATCTGCATTTAATCATTGATAATATTCAAATAGGAAAATATGGAAGACTGGTTCTGCGTGCCTCCTGTGCTTGAAGACTCGATAAGGTTTCAGATCCAATTAGTAAAATTTGAATTTAATAATTCCCTCCTATTTTTTCTCATTTCAGCCTACCTAAAATCCCTCCTCTTCATTATATAAGGAGACTTGTTTTCTCCCTAATTGCATTTATTAAATCATTTGATCTTTGGTTATAGTGCAAACCATACCTCGACTACATTTTCCTATGTGTGTTTAAAATTTCATCTTGATGATTGAATAATGAAGTATCGCTGCTTTGGTGAAATTTCGATCTTCTTATATATATATATATATATATATATATATATATATATATTATATATATATATATATATATATATATATATATATATATATATATATATATATATATATGGAAGGACAAATATACATTATCAATAAATTATGGATAGTGTGGGTTTCCACCTACAAATTTCTTCTTTAAAGACTGACCTTGAATTGTTTATATGCAGATTTGGCTTGTTTGAAGAAATGTTCGGTCTTAAAAAAAAACCATTTTTTCCTTCACACAGTCACCAAAACAGGGTCCCGAAGAACTATGATTTCCTCTCAAACCGTTAGGAATCCAAGGAAACAATTTCTAGGTTATGTAATTCATTTCGTTCCAGAAGAAACCCATGTCCTAGTGTTTTTCAAATTTTCCCTGGTTCGATCAGAAACCGCTTTTTAAAACTGACATTTTTACAGAGGTTGCGTTTGGATTGCCTGTAGGATAGATTTTCTTGGGAACCTTCTCATTCGAAGTGGCAGAATGATGCACACGATGTGAGACCCTTTAGCCATAGATCGTAATGGCAATCTACAAGGCAGTCATATTGAAACGAATTTGATTGGTTTCTTAAGCATTTTTTTTAGAAAAATATGTCTACTTCTTGAGCATACGTTAACCTCACTTATGACTTGGATCTCAACCTATTTTAAAGACAATAACTCGGCCTTATTAAGACAGAAATTGGCTCTTTAAAACCTCAGTCTCGGCCCTGTGGAACGTCTATTTCACATCTGGTATTCGACCCTTATTTGTGGAAACTTGGCTCCCTGGTTCATGGTTGCAGCTTGGCCCCTTCTACGGAGGATTTTGGTCCCCCTGTGGCCTATGGATAGAGAAATAACTTCAGACCTGTAGAAGTAGCTTGCAGACTCCTTTTTGAGTGCAGAATAGTGGTATATATACCTACTTGCGGTGGACGGAACATTGGTATATAATAGTTGGCAAACTTGGTTAGGGTACAGTACAAAGCTTGGACCTACGTTGGCTGCCAAATTTGATTCTATAACATCGGAAGAGTTCTTAGACCTATCACACTTGTTGAATTCATACTCAAGCAGAGAAAACTTGAATAATATCCTTGGATTATTTGAGAGTTTTAACACAATTATCAAATCACGAAACTACAGATTTAATTTTTAAATTTGAAATCGAAAATAAAGAATTTAAAAACAAAATGATTTCGATTTCTTGTAATGCTTGTAGTTTTAATGATTTGTACAAATTCTTAGCAAGATATTTTTATTTAAGTTTGAAAATAAATCAAGAGATTTTATGATCTTCCTAATTGCTCGAAGTGTAGGAATAGAGCATACTAACCTATTGTTTTTGTTTATTTTTTATTTTTGCAGATTATCGTGGATGAAGTGGCTCATGTGAATTTATTCATGAGAAATATTTTTGATTTTTTTTATTTTATTATTATTATTATTATTTTTAGAAGACAAGACTAAAAAAAAACTCTACGAGATCTCATTTTATTTTTTCTAATCTATTCTACCTCTAACCTAATTTTTTTTTATTTCCTAGGTGAAAGAATGCTTCCACTAGAGCCACCTACAGACTAAGAATTCGAAAATGCTCACATCAATATTTAAAATTTTTACCTTATGATTTGCAAACATGTGAGTAACCTGTCTTATTCTTGGAGTTCGCGCAAGGTTCTTTTGAAACCAGTCTTTTATATTTTCCTTGCTCTCCAAGATGTACCTATTCAACATCTTTAATTTTCTCATCCGTATATGGATTAGTAAGAAATGGGGGGTTTTAAAAATGAATTTGAAACTAACTAAGTACAAAAAAAATAAAAAAACTCAAACTTGAACTCCTTTATGAAAATCCTGCTGTCACCAGGTTTCACAAGTTAGTCCATAAAAATAAATTGCAATAAAAATGAGTTCCTAAGTCTATCTCTAAATCATCCTCCCCGGAAATGGCACCAAAATGTTTGGGTCTAAAATGCGGATGCAAATTAGAGTTTCATTTACTATCAATCTGGGTAAGTAAACTTTCGAGGATCATCCAATATATGTGGACTTAGAGACAAACTAAACTAAGCTAGGTAAATAAATTCCAAAGCTCCCTTACAGGAGGTCTTTCATTGGGATCTCCAACACCTATTTAGTCATTTAATCAAAATTAAATCTGAAGACATTGTGACAAGTGTAAGAAATATTAAAGCTCCCTTACAAGAGACTGTTCATTAATATTTCTAATCATCTTAATCAACAAACTATTTAAACTATTGAAATTAAATCACTTAAACATAATTCTGATTGATTGCATGAAATATTAAAGCTCTCTTACAAGAGACTATTCATTTATATCTCAAGCATATAAATTAGAAACTTAAACAAATGAAATCAAACATTAAATAACAATCAGATTCATTGAAGGAAACATTAATAATTTTTTACAAAAGGTCATTCGTTATATTTCAAACATATGAACCTAATAATTTAATCTAATGAAATTCACAAACAAACATAAAATAAAATCCTACCAAAATAAAAGTGTACTTGCTAGGCAGTGGGGATCCTTCCAAGGATTCACAAGCACACCAAAAGAGAAGTCAAATGTAGAGAACCAAAGAAGCTTCGTTTTATTCATCATCAATTGCAAATTTCAATTACAACCATTACAATGATTCTCCAAATCTAACTTCTCATTACCAACCTATAAGATACTAAGATTACAAATGAAGGACTAGGTTCTAAAATTCTAGAAATTAAGATTACAAATGAAGGAGATAACACTCCTATTTATACAACAAGATGAGATAACAAACTCATAATGATGATCTACTATTCCCTCCTTTGATCCACATATTTCTCAACCAATGGTGACACATAACCCTATCCTTCATGATCTCCTCCATGAGGTCCATGATCTCCTCAAATTCGAATTTGAAGATAGAGTGCCACATAAGGATGCCTTGGAAGCTTCCTTTGTACCTACACATGTCAAATTTCTCATTCCAATTGTTAGGTATAAATATAAGGAGATTATTTTCTAAAGTCTAACCACAAATTCACTTAAAAATACTAAGAATCAATAATGTTTTGGAAAACACAAGGGTAACCCATATAATGATGAAAGTGAAGCTAATGTGATGACATGGTGGTGGAATAGAGGTGAGAAAATGTATGAATGGAGAGAAAGTGGATGTTGAATGGAGTGAAAGTGGATGTAGTTTAAGGATAATTCTTAGGCCCAACAGATTTAATAAAAGATGATTTTTAAGAAATACATGGAAGAAGATGAAGATCCATGAGGTAAACTTATTCTCGAATTCTTTCAAGTATGCATTGTTATTATTATCTGTTTGGTTGTTTTCGTTTCAATTTATTTTATTTTTTTTCATTGTCTTTTCATTCTTATATTTAGTGTTATTTTTGCAAGTTTGGTTTAGTCCAAATTCTGTGAATAAGGTAGTTGTGATCAAAACAAATTCTTAAAGGAGAAATATTTCAAGACTCATTCATTTTTATTTATTTATTTTTTATTTTTTTATTTGAAAATTTCCTTATCATTTTTATGTTATGTTTTTAAAGCAAATCATGATTAAGGAAACCCATCCCTGTTAAATCTCTTTAATGCAATTGTTAATCAAATCCCTTCATTAGTTAGGTTTTAATAAACTCATGAATAAGAAACACATTTAAACAAGACAACACTTTACTTGACAAACACATAAACAAGATCTTAATGTTGTATGTCAAGATATCACTTTCATCTTGTTTGAGTCATTTTTGTTTCATGCCTTTGATTATATTAGCTTGATTTTATTTTTAGTTTGTTTACATTTCTATTTTCTCCTCCTCACAGTTTTGATTTCAAGAAATTTCATTTTCTATCCCTTTGAAAATCCCCTTGCATGTTCTTTTAGTAATATTATCAATCTTTCAGTTAGAGGACTTTTTCAACCCATCTTTGGTCTAAGACATGGGAAATTTTTTTCTTACTTAATGGAATTCTAGGGTAAAGGAAGAATATCAAGTCAATCCTCAAATCAGTTTTTTTTAGATTTATATTTGAAACTCCCATTTTGCTTTTTGTTATGATTTTGATAATCTCACTCTATAACATAAGAGGTAATTTTTGTGACAACTTGCGTTACAAACAATTCTTGATAAAAGCAACACAAAGCAACATAACAATTTTAGTTTTTAAACTCTTCCATGTCATCCCAAATATCTTAAGGAGTTAATTTGTCTCCCCATCTATTATAACCAATTATCAGAGTATAAATCAAAAGTTAAAAAAAGCTTAAAGATAGGGGGTCTCTGTAAAGAGCCAACCTACCATGATCATGGGTTTTGATGGTTATGACATTATCGATCTGGTTACCAAGCCAAGATAATGGCTCACAACTTTTCACTGTAAGACAAGGGGTCTCATCATGAGCTAACTTGTTCATAACTATCAAATCTTATGAATGGCATTGTCATGATCTGGTCACCAAGGTCATGATCTGGTCACCAAGCCAGGGCAATGGTTTTTAGAGTTTTAATAAAATAAGTTTCCTTTGAGATATTTAAACATAGATGGGATACTGACATCTTCTTGGGCTAAGAGGTAACCCTGCCGAGGCTATGGACACCTACTAGCAGCAGTGGCTCTACCTATGATAATGAGAGTTCATCTTTATTACTAAAAAATACAACACACTTTTGTTCTTTAAGTTTAAGTTGTCACCAATTTAATTGTTGTTGTCAAACATAACTCTTATAATCAATTTCTGAGATACATAAAATGATAACATGTTGATATATGTTATAAGAGATTTCAATGAAAAGTTTGAATCCTAACACTTTGATTAAATTTAACTTTATTCCTTTTTCCTTAGAATTTTATCATCATTTTTGCAGAGATAACTGGTTCTTCCTAGTGTGTCTCCATTGTTGTGGTAAAACACAACCCCCCCATTTTTCACTTAAATCTCATTATGAGGACCCTTTTAATCAATTGATTGGTATTATTACTATTTTATTTTGACAGTATGGATTGCTTAAATGAGTTCAATTAGTTCTTATCAGTTTATCTAAACTCGTTTGACCTCATTTGGATTATTGGTTTGCGACTTGCGCCTATTTGAAGATTGGATATTTTCAACTTATTTGGCCTATACATTGTACATTATCCTCTTATTGTATTAATTTTATTTCTTTATTTTTTGTAAATGATCTTTTTTATTTGTAAATATTATTTTTTATTTTTATTTTGTGAATATTTCATTTTTCCAATATCCCCAAGACCAAGAACCATATCTAGGCCTAAGTCATATTACAAAGTAATCATGGCTGACCGTTTTGGACCATTTACATATATCAGAAGAACCCCTTTAATAATTCCTGATATCAAACCCAAACTATATTGCAAAGAGTTATATATCAAATTCCGAGCCATTTACATTAAAAGGCTTAACATAAACCATAACAAAAAGTCCCGCAGCCACATGGAAATTATTAAATGGTAGGAGGGTTTGATATAATACATAACCCAAAGGCTAATCATATAGGGGGGTTTTAGATAATGCATATAACCAAATTCCAACCATTTATATTTAACCAAGGTCCGAGCCATATCATAAGTGGAATTATTAAAATGATTTAAATGCACATAACCTAAAGTCCCGAAGCGGAATCAAATATATCATAACAAAAACCCATCCAAGCACACTTTATAATATATAGTATTACATCAGGATGTTGGTTATGGTGCACACTTTCAAATAGTTATAGTTCCATTTTAATTCACATATCAGCTCCACCCATATATGATGACTTTTAGAACGAACTATGTTAAAATCCTCGATGACCCCCGGACCCGCTATGTGTATTAACCATAATCTATTGTCACATCAGGTCTGTGTTCGATATTAGGATTTTTAATGGTTCACATTTTAAAACCCCCGATGGCACCCTAGCTTCCAATACCTGATAAAGCCCAGACTCGATATGGTTTTCAAACTGTGATTTATATATTGGTTTCGGTTCTGGTCATTTATCAGAATTTTTATAGTGGTTCAATCCTAAACTCACGATAGTCCAAATCCTCCATTGACACCTCAGCCAACCACTTTTCATCCTTATGTAGCTTTGATATACATGATTATAGGTCCTGATATGCCTCTGGATCCGATCTTGTATTTAAAAGGGTTAATTTTGAGACTGGTCCCATTGTTTGTTCTTGCTGTGCGACTGTTTTAAACCTTCCGATATGTATTCCGATGCTCACCACTTGTCCGTTCCAGGGGGCTGCTATGATTGTAATTTGTTAATTATAGAACTACCTCTGTGTATATTTAAAATTTGTCAGGTTTATATTGGTTTTGTTTTATAATTAGAATTATTTTGTTGTTGTTTCTGCCATTTCTAAATAGATAATCTCTGATCTGTTTGTCTGTTGTAAGAAAGAGCATCCCATTTAAGGCCACCATTAAAAGAAATCCAGTCTACCACTAATGGGATTCATACCGATGAAAAATGATTTCTATGATTGGAAGGTAATTGTTCCACGGTTGTGAACTCCTCCTTTTGATTTCAAACAGATTAGAAACCATCGGTTCATCCTTATCGACAGGATTTGATTTGGACAATTCATTCCTGTTCCTATCAGGATTCTGGTTAGAGGTCGAATGGAAGCATTCATTTTGTTGCACGATGGCTATAATAGCTTTTTCTATTGAGATATTTTGGGGAAATTATGCATCTAGAGACTATTAGTGAACATGATTTGAATCAAGGAGAAGAAGCTAGATAATGCTATAATTTTTCAATCTGTTTGTAAAGGAGTTCTATTTCATTATGCACTATTTCTGTGGAGTGGAGGTCTTCTTTGCAGACAAAGATCAATTGCTGGCAGCATGATATTTATATTACGACAATCTTATGAGGTTTATGTACTTGATTCATTTTGTAATAAAATTTGTTTCTACAATTGCTTGTATGGCATTATTGTTTGCATCAGTTGTTGAAATAAATTAATTCTTTCATATTTTCAATTGTATTTATGGTGTATGAGTTATTAATTATCCTTTATGCACTGTTGTTAAATACTATTTTATGGCTCATTTATAATTTTGTTTAAGATATCTTAGAGAAATAATCATAGGTGCATCTTGAAAACTGGAAGTTGTGTAAGAATGAACTTTTATTTCTTTATACTAGTTATCCATCTAATAGTTTAGATTAATATATGTTTTGCTTTCATATAATGACATTTTATTTGAACTACTTTAGTATGTTGTCATGAATATTTCGGTTCTTATGTATATGTTAAATAGGGCTTGGATATATTTGCATACAAGTGTCTAATAACTATTTATTAGATACTTAGCTGTTTGTATTTGTTTTAATAAGAATTAGATCTCGTGAACTATTTCCTTGATCTAATTCCTTCATTCCAATTCCAATTCCTAAAATGCTTCTTTTCGTGTCTCATTAGTTTGCTCTCGATTTGGTGAAAGACTATTCTTTCCTCCAATCGAGATAGGTTTAGGATAATTACATCTTAGGTTAAGTATTGCATGTTTAGTCTACCTTGTAATGTTGAAAGGGTCATTTTTCTTGATCAACAATGCCTAAATAACAATTTACATTGAATTAGATGGGTCAGGGCATTACATTCCCCCCCTGCCCCCCACCCCCAATATTTTATGCATTATCCTCAGTGCATGATGTGCTCACAATCAGAATATGATGTCGCAAAATATCACAATCTATGTCCTCTTCCTTGGATTCCTCCTGGGGCATCCTCCACACTTTCAGTGCCCTCTGCACACTAACTGTATCAGGAGGTTCTTGTCCCTGCCAACGAGCATGCACTTTCAACACCACCAACTTCATACCTAGAACAAATAACATTAGTACCCACAATAGTTAATTTTATACATATATATACATATATACATACATGTGTGAGTGTAATATCACACACACACACACACACACACACATATATATATATATATATATATATATATTCTTTCCTTCAAAAGAGTAACATCAATATGCATGCATGCAATTATTAATCTATGTAACAATTAGGCAAAAATTTCATGCCATGCTAGCATTCTTGTGCCTTAGTTGTGGAACACTATTTTTGCATGCCAATACTATATGCAATCCCTATATATAGTTTCCACATTTAATTCTTGTATGCAATCCCCCTGTAGTCCCACTAATTACTGTTGTTGTATGCACTGAATCATTTCTATTATTTCTACTTCTCTGGATGCCATTGTTCTTGTTGTTTTTATCTTTATTTCAAATAACAAGCAACTTGTTACCATCGATATTATTTCCAACCTATAGAAAGAACCCATTGGCCTTACTGTTATTCATCCTGACATGTTATTTAAGATCCTTTCTTGTCTTTCATTTGCCAAATCCTATGCAACCTGACAAAATTTGTTTGTCCTCCCCCAACCTAGGTAAAACCCTAGGTTTTATTCCTTTTCTCACAAATCACTGACAAAAATCCCTTTTCCTCTTCCTTATTCAATCAACATGCCATAGTGTATGCGTGTTCTAGATACCATACACATATACACATTTCCTAATTCTAATATGCATACCTATGCATGCATCTCTTAGCAATATTTAATTTTTCAGATTTTTTGGCAATCATTTACCTTAAATACATCCATATGGCATCAATAAAAATTAATATGAAAAGTGTCCATAAATTCTCCTTCCCTTCATGTACTAAAACAACCCCATTAATTATCTATGTTTACTTGCCAACTTTATTCCATAAGCATCCTCATGACTATCATTCCTAATATCCACACTTGTTATGACTTATCATAACATCCTACCATAACACGTCGTTAATTATGCCATAACAATTAGTATGGCCCTGTGACTTGTCAAAACCTACCACAACTTGCATACAGGACTTGTTAAAAGACTCATTATAGACCCATTACAACTTGTTATGATCCTGCAATACACCTATCACTTACTTGTGACCCGTTCATCAAATGTAACATGTGTCCTTGTTATAAATATGTTATAACCTATTATGACCTTGTTATCCACCTACAACAATTATAACCTAACACTAACCCATCATTAACCTGTGACAAACCTATGGCAACCTATATTTAAGCCTCCTATAATACCTAAAGTAAGCTTTTCACCCATTGGAAACACATATGTCGTAATCCTATAAAGGACTTGTCAACTACCTGTGACCAAACTACTTTTAGTAATATGTTGCACATTCGATAACCCTATCACATCCTGTGAGATCCTGTGACATCCTGATGGTACCTAAGACCACATCCTATTATAATCTATTATATGCTTGTCACCTACCTGTGACATCCTGATGGTACCTAAGACCACATCCTATTATAATCTATTATATGCTTGTCACCTACCTGTGACAACTTGTCAAACAAACTGTAATATACCTGTAGTAAAACTTATCACCATCTATGACTGATCCATTTGTTAGAAACTTTAATGAGATTTTTTGTTACTAGTAAGGAACCTGTCACCTTAAGCTTTCATCTTAGAGCACCAACAATGTTCCCCAATGTTGTATTAACTAGAATTAAACCCTAAATTTGTGACAACTCTAATAATTGATTCACAAGTATTCTATGTTTAAGAATTTCAATTTAAAATTCATATATTAAAAAATTATGCTAGTTGAACTGATACTTATCTATAGGAGTGGATGGAACGTTGACTCCATATCTAATCGAGCCATAAACTAGAGCCATTAAGGCTCACAAAAGAAGGATGCATCATATTTGGTATGGTTAATTGAATAGTCGAACCATAGCCAGTCCTAGAGTCCAATGCAAGGCTAGACTGGCTAATATGTGACCAGAGCCACTAAGCCCCTAGAGCCATGTAGGCTCACAAATCCAGAGAACCAAGCATAAAACCGAGATGGATCATTTTGTGTGGTTAACTTAATAACCACACTTCCGTAAGTTTTAGATTCCAAACCTAGGAATCATTGGCTAATCAACCATTGAATCACTCCCTTCCTTGAGATTCTCTTAGGCCTTAGTTCTTTAGCATATACCTACATTATTTAGCAAATAAAAAAGCATATTATACTCATGTATATACAAAAAATATCATAAGAATTCCAATTCATAATTAAAACACATATATTCGTGATACAAGAGAATACAACCAAACTATTGGGTTGTATTATATTCTTTCCACGACTAGCCTCCCTAGTTAACCCAGGGGTTAGAGGGTGGGGGGGTGGGGTGGAGCCCCCCCCTTTGTTGCGCCAATTGCGCAGTGAGGGGATCACATGGGGTTTGAGGGGGGTGGGTAGCCCCCCTCTACGGGGTTCGGGGCAGCACCCTGAGGAATTTTTTTTGGACTCTATATTAGGTGGTGCAAACCTACCTATGGTTTTGTGCATGGTTTTCGCATATGGTTTTGGGCATTCTGGTTTTCGGTCCATGGTATTGGATGCTTCGGCATGTATATATATGTATTGTAACATTGAAAGGAACATAATGAACAATCAATCTGGTAGTCCTGCTATTGGGATCTAGGAGAAAATCTATGTGTATATGTGTTTTATGTGTTATGCTCTCGCTATTGTTTATTTTCTGTCTTTTAGAATTCATATGTAGGTAATTTTTGTATGGGATTAAAACCTACACAAACACTTATCTGTAAGGGTTAATGAGTTGTATTCATGGGAATCAACTTGACCATCATTTGGTACATACTCAGTACCCTTCATCGACCAAGATAATAAGCCTCAATACCCTCCGTTGTTACTTTTCCAGGGCCTCCAGGTACCCTTTAGGCCTTTAAATAATCCAAATCACTCTCCAACCTCTAAGAGATTAAATCAAGTTATCTCTCCATTGTTTCACTTGTCCTTCCAAGCTTAGGAATCCCATACACCAATTAATAGTCCCTTGGGTGATCCATTTTTCCAAGGCCTTCAAGAGAATTGAGAGCATAAGGCCTGTGCTCCATATAGTTTTTGTCCTGAGCAACTACATCATCACCAACACAACAACCATATTAGCTTCTCATATCAACTATTTCATAAACACTTTAGTGTAGTGTTTTCACTTACCATGCATTCATCACAAACATGCTCATGCACCACATACATATGTGCATACACAACACATAAACCAATATATCATATTCAATATCTTAAACACAACAACAATGCGAATGGTTAGAAAGATCTTGTTCAATTTCTTTCACAATGCGAAGTCCATAACATGGATTTCTTGTTTTATGGTTCTTCTTTCCATTATTCATGTCTATTTACCAGCTACCTCTATCCCACATAACTGCTACTATTACAACTATACATGTACCTACTACCGTGTTATACTGGAAGGAATTTATTCGATCATTTCCTATACCAACTGCTATCACTATTAAAAGTCATCTTGACCCTAATATAACCTTTAACTTTCTTGGGTATTTTCCTTAAAATTCTTGCCCATAATCAAATTCTAGATTCACCAACATGCTCTTCTAGTCAATAGCTGATCCAGCTTGCTCTAAAAACACAGTGATCAAAGAGAGCTCAAGAAAGGATCAAAAATCAAATTTCTTGCATTTTAGTGAAACTAAGGTCATATCAAAGAGTCCATTGCAAGATTTACAACGGTGCAAATAACACCTCAATCTGATAGCGTATGTGAAAGTTATGGCCAGTCAAAGTTTTGGTCAAACTAGGTCCCTTGGCTAAAGTTCACAGAGCGCCAACTAAATTTGGAAGAGCCTCTAAATTTGGCGGAAATTAATGAGGCAACGATTTGGCACTTTACAACGACGTTTTCTGGTGGCCTGAACTAGCTAAATTGTTGCCTACTTAATTTTTGTGTTGACCCCCCAAAAATTCCACCGACGATTTTGAACAACTTGGTTTATAAAAAAAACAAATATAATATTTATGGGGTGGTGGGCTGCCACCCCCGCCAACCCATTCCGCCATCATATATTACAATAAAAATATGGTTGTTGGCCATAATACCACCACTAAAAATGTGGGACCGACGCGGTTTGAACCCGTGCTGACCGGGTGGCCGGTCCGCACAACACGGTGGTCCCATAACAGAATACAATTGCCACATATAAATAAAAAACACCATGCCAAAATGGGAGTCCTACGCGGTTTGACCCCGAGACCTCTTGAAAACCATTTTCTTTAAATACCTTTGCCAACCGAAGGACTAACAAAATTGGCTTGGCTTATAACGTGTGAAAAAATTATATAAACCACAATTTTTTCCATTTGACCAATGGGAGATAAAAAAAAGCACACATGGAACCCAATGAAGAGGTGAAACCTTGAGCAACAAACAAACCGAGGAGTGGAACCCTGATACATGGGAATCATGAGGAATCTAAAAGATTCCCTTGGAACGGATTTTTGACAGTGGAAAATTCACGCCAAATTTATACTCATTTTACTCAGAATTACTTTAGGAATCTGATGGTATAACTAGTTTTCTCATCTGAGAAACAAAATTTTAGTCAACCTACAAAACAAAATATTTATGAAATCTTGAGGAATCTTTGAGATTCCTTGGAGCCCTGAAATTGACAGTTTCAGAACCAGGCCAACTTTATGCTCATTTTTCTCATTTTTTTTTCCAGGAAGGAGATGATGTGATCAAATTATTCATCTGAGTAGCCGAACTTCAGCCAACCTGCGAGAAGGAATATTTGGGGAATCTTTGAGTTTCCTGAGAGACTAGATTTTGACCGAAGTAGAAAGGGGTCGAGTTTACAGTGATTTTCCACAATTTTTCTCTAGAAATTCAATGATGTAGTCCATTTATTTAGTAGAGGTGTGAATTTTTAGGCCATCTTCGAAAGTGGAGGTATAAGGTGTCTTTGTACATGCATGTAATTTGATTAGGTTGAAGACTAATGACAGAGGCCTCCCCACATTGAGCAGGGCCCAAATACATAACCCGCAGTGGGTGAACTCCATTATCAACTTGTTTGTGTCTTGGCTTGTCATGGTTGTCGTTTATTTCCTCTTATTTTATGTGTATGCATCTTATGGTTACATTCCCTTAATTTGGAATTATGTATGCATATTTGATGTGAAAAGATCCAGATCAATAGCTTTGCGTTGACTATTCACTTTCCAAATTCTAATACCTAGGCTAAAATTTATGCTCTCTAGAGGTTTTAAGTGAACTAATAATTTCCCAACACCTGTAACTTGTGAAATTTTGTCCCAAAATTCTAATCCAAATTTAAATTCCGAGGTTTTCAGAACTTTCTTCTCATCAATAGCTTTTTATTAAATATTTGTTTGTGTCACTGTGATAATGGGGAAAAAGGTTACGCCCTTTGGAACTCTACATCCTAATAGGCCATTTTTACCCATTTAATACTCGTGTATATTTTCTCCCAAATTTTATAAAATTATTGTCCTCACATTAAAATTCTGGGAAGATGATCACAATCTACTCAAAATTACCTTTCTTTCCATTGGTCACATTTTGAATTTCAACCTCCGAGCTAAAAATTATGACCCTACGAAGTTCATATTGTTTTTCTTCATTCCTTCTTATATCTAAAATTCAATTTTTGCCTGCTCTGGAACAACAAGATTGTAATTACTTTGTTTTTCTTTATTATTAAAATTCCACATGAAAACCCTATCCCATCCCACAAGGCATTATGGCCTCTACCTCTTTGGCCAACTCAATATTACTATCGCTCGTGTTGCGGGTCCGATTAACAATCTTGACCATTACATAGCATGCCTCCACACACTCCGACAATATTTTATTTAACCCCAAAGCAAAGTACATATATATTAAATCTACAAACTATATTATAGACTATACATTTATGTATATATAATGCATAACACACTCAGTCCACACATTCCGTGTTGAAGTGATATAATACCACAAACAAGGATATATGTGTGTGCGCGTGTAAGTGAAAATCTGGACGGGTCCTCCACCCATACTTCATGCCATAAGTATTCCATGACACCCACTTTACAACATTATGTTACATTCAATATATGTAAGCATATGCTTTGGCCCTCTTGTGGCCCCACCTTGAGATCCTCGTCACACATCTCGTATCCACCACGTGCCCACAATACATGGCATTGGATATAAGATGAAATGTTCAATATATATGACATTTATTTCGACCCTGACTGTTAATACCTATAGCGGGCCCTCCCAAATCGACGACCATGATTGACCCAATCAGATGGCCTTGCTACCATTGGGAATCAAACTAGCATAAGTGTTAAAGCAAAGTTACCATCTTGAATGGGATCCAATGGTGTAGATCTCTTCAACCCAATGAGATTACCATTGGATCTCAACGAGCTCACCTATTAACAAGCCTTCCACCATTCGATGGGATCCAAGTTCCATTGATCCATTAAAGTTCCACCTCTAACGCTGAGAACATTGTTGTGACCTATGGTCCACTTCCACGTCACCTGACCACTCATTTATTTGGCAAGAGCTAACGGGGCTTGTCATTGGGCATTAAATGCCCGGCTACATGCTTCCCGATAGTTTTTTATAAAACACGCCATTATTTTTTATTTATCTATCACTAACCGCGAGTGTTATAAAAGCTATCGAAGACGCATGTAGCCAGGCATTTAATGCCCAATGACAAGCGGATTAGCTCTTGCTAATTCATTTGGCTTGGATTATGGCCTAACGATAGTTCCGTAGTCCTCCTTTCACGCTCGACCCTGGTGCAAAACTAAGGGACTTCGTGACCATGCTCCTCATTGCAGCCTTGTTTCTGCTGTGGTCACACTCGATGGTACATATACCACCTCATGACATTTCCTGGCACTTTTAATCTCGCCTTGCACCTCTCCATTCACCAAACCGCTAGGGGGTGCACAACGCACTTGAAGAGATTCATATATAAACAAACATTATAAAAGTTTATAAACATACGTATAGAACACCACACATATATATATTGGTAACACCCTTCTCCGAAATTCATATGAATATATAAATTCATATAGATACACCTTTATAGTCCAACATTTCCACATTCACGCCCTATGAACTGTGGCCCAACTTTTTGACATGGTTGCATTCTTTCCATGGCCATTTTCTGCTCCCGTGCTTCGTAACTTGAACTGGGTCCTAACCGTAGTTTATGGCCACAACCTCTTCCACACTCGAGCCTGCCATGTAATCCAACATTCGTGCTTTAGTTTATAAAACGAGTTCATGCATATATATTCTATGTACATAAAGCAATCCACGTAAATTATTTTATACATACCATGCAACTTACATCCACCCCTTTCGATGTGGCATTACACATCCCGCAAGGGCATTATATAGTTATTTATTTTATAAAATGGGTATTACATATAGTTAAAACATAATTTTTAACATGATAAAATTTCAACACCCTGCACCATTTGAGCTTTGCCATTTTCAACCCGAAACACAATTTGTTTTTATATAACGGTTTTATGATATCTATCTATATATATATATATAAATATAAATAATATGCCTTTGTTCCACCTTATAATTCAACATTCGCCCCTTTTGTTTTACATGATGAATCTCAATGGATACCACTCTTTGTCTTTCACCTTCTGTCAAGCATTTGGCGTGTGGTTATAACCCTTATAATCATTACATAAAATTTCAAACCCTAATTCGAATTCATTTCTACCCACCATTCCATATAAGTGGTTTTATATATTACACGTAATTTAATTAAAATTGACCTTTAAAATTTTATTAAAAAATAAAAAATTTCCTTTTCTATGGAAATATTGTCGTGCACACAAATTTTAGTCATCTAAAGCTAAAATTAACTGATTTTTCCCAATTAATCTTGTAATTTGAATCAATTTAACTATTACTAGGCCCTTTTTGTCACTTATAATCTAATCATGAGTGGAATTTTCACTATTTCTGACATTGGAACTTTTGTCAAACAATTGACATGAAACCTGTAATTCTTCAATTCTAATTCAAATTTTGTCCAATCAAGCTTAGAACTTATCAAAGTTTGGTTTGTTGCTCCTTTGAAACTCTCCGAAGTATCAATTGGCAACATCTTCTTTCAAAATTATAAATATTTCTATCATTTCCACCATGACCACTTTTGTCAAACACTTGGTAGATAATCTATAATTTGGTCCAATTCAGACCTAGTGTTGAAACTGAGCTCTCATACCACTCTATAATATCCTCGACTAAGCAACATCACTCAATCAATACCACTTACACATAATGAATTTAAATACAAAAGCTTATATATATATATATATATATATATATATATATATATATATATATAATGAATTTAAATATATAATGAATTTAAATACAAAAGCTTATATATATATATATATATATATATATATATATATATATATATATATATATATATATATATATATATAGATGATAGAAATTACAATTGCTCAAGCTTTGGAACTGAAAACAAGAGACACAAATTCTATTCTACTAATATGTAGAATGGAAATCAAAATTTAGAACAACATGCATAAACATGCAACGAGAAAAACCACAAGTACATAGTGATTTCTAGGGGAACCCAACTAGGAAAAACCCCTCAAGCTTCTTTGCATTAATTGGTTGAATAAAGAATCTATTACAATTGCATGCTCCAACTCTAAGCACCACTTGTAAAAGCAAACTCTTGTCACTGTTGAATGAGAGCCTCTAGCCAACACTTAGCCAATTTCTGCCTCCTCTAGCCTCCTATTTTCTTGTGCAAATCTGAGCAAATTTGAGCTCCTAAACAATAGGTAAGTCCTTATTTCCCTAGGCAATTCCTAAGGAACCGTTGTCTTGAATGAATGCAACGACTGCACACTCAACTAGTATACAATTAATGTTACACTAGTAATGTCTCCTCCACTCCAATTGAGAAATTTGAATTCCATGCATGCATGAGATATTTTGGGTTGATTGATCAGTTAGCTGATAATTCTCTGAGTTAGAATGTTGTCTCATTGCGAAATTGACCTTCAACTGACTCTATCAATAGCTATAGGTCAGATAACTGAGTGCAACTGAAAATAACTGAGCTAGATTGCTAAAATTTAGCAATCACACATGCATGACTAAACTCCAAGCCCACTAACCAAATTTACTAAGCTAACTAAGTGAAAAGAGCCATGCCACACTAGTTAACTACCTCCAAGCTACCTTGTTGATGTGGAAATTCGATTTACTCTATTTGTCTAAGGCTAAAGTCAAATTGAGCCTTTCTTGCTACATTTTCTAACACTCCCTCTTAGCAAGAAAGGGATTTTTCATTGCCCCTATCCTACACCTGTGGAATTTCAATTTACCTCTTGATAATGCCTTTGTCAAGATGTAAACATCTTACTCCTCAATTGGAATGTACTGTAGCAACATAATTCTCCTCTAAACACAGTACCACAAATGATGATACCAAATATCAATGTGCTTGGACCTGTCATGAAATACTAGATTCTCAAAGAGCTTAATGCTACTTTTATTATCACAATTAATCATTGTTAGATCCATTTCCTAACTAAAAAGACCCACAAGTATTTTCCTCATCCATATGGCCTCACATGTTACTTAACTTGCAACCAAGTGTGCAATCTCTACTGAGTTGAGCACCACACACCTCTACTTCCTGCTGTGCTAGGAAATAACTGTGGACCCAACACTGAAGATAGAACCTGAAGTACTTTTCTTGTTTGATGGACTCCTTGACAAATATACATTGGTGAAGCCTTGAAGATTCACTCCCTCTATCCTCTTGTACCATAATCCATAATCAGTAATGCCTTTGAGGTACCATAACACATGCTTTGTTTCCTTCCAATACAACTTGGTAAGCATCACCATAGCTTGACTAACATGGTTTATTACATAGCACATGTCAAGTCTTGCGTTCATAAGATACATTAAAGACCCCATAAGCTGCTTGTAAATGGTAGCATCAACCTCTTCACCTGAAGTGGCATTCTCCTTCCTCCAGTTTGTAGCTAGAGGTATGTCCATAGGATTGACATTATTCATGTGAAATATCTAAAGTATTTTAGAGGCATACATCCCTTGAGTCACAAACAATTCACCATCACCTTGCCATACTTCGAGCCCGAGGAAATAATGCATTAGACCCATGTCTTCCGTATCAAATTCCCTTGCAAGATCATATTTGCAAGAACAGATCAGTTTCTCATCAAATGTAAATATTAAATCATAAACATACAAAACAAGAATAATCAACTTACCATCTATCATAGTGTGATTGAGGTTTGCATCTGCTTCACTTTTAGTGAAGCCCAATCCATTGAGATAACTATTGATTAGAGTGTAACATGCTCAGGGCACCTGTTTGAGACCATATCATGCTCTCCTGAGTTTTCACACATGTGACTCCTGATCATATGTCTCAAATCCTTCTAGCTACTTTATGTAAATTTATTCCTCAACAACACCATTAAGAAAGGTGGTATTCACATCCATCTGGTGGATTTTCCACCCCATCTGCACAAATAATGTAAGAATTGATTTTATGTAGGAATACCTTGCCACAGGGAAAATGTTTCCTCATAGTCAACTCCCTCTACTTGAGAAAATACTTTGGATACAAATTCGGCCTTGTACTTCTCGATGATCCCATCAACTGCATGCTTCACTTTGTAGATCCATTTAGAACCATCCACTTATTTGCCTTCTACTCTCTACACCACTTCTGATACACTGTTCTTCATGATGGATTCATATTCTTCCACCATGCAATAAACCTAAATAGGTTGAGAAAGTGCTTCCTCAATTGAAGAAGGCTATGACTCAATGAGCTCTGTCATGAGAGCCATGTAATTAGTGTACCTCTCAGGTGATGTCCTCTACCTGTGTATGATGAAGGAGCTCCCACATGCTTCCTTGCATCCTATATCAATCTATTAGCTTCAATGAGATAAAATGCTTAGGGTTTAGTGTTTACAGTTTGGATTTTTGGATTTAGGGTTTAGGGTTTATAAGACCTTAGTAAATTCTTTTAATAAATACTTAAATAAAATTTCCAACTGGTTATCTTTCTCTATTCTCTACATGTTTTTAGTCGAGTGGGTATCTCCACTCGACCTCCTCTCTAGTCAATTTGTGGCTGCTCCACAACTTTCTGAAGCTCATTCTAAGGCTTCTCCTTTGGATCTAGAAGCTCTTTCTCCTATAGGATACTCAAATCTCATTCTAGAGAGCATATCATAGCCTTCTCCTCATCAAAATTGACTTCTCTCCTTACCACTGTCATCCTCAGTGAAGGTAAATACACCTGGTAATTGTGTGGAGTTTTGGCGTATCCTACAAAAAATCCCAACTTTGTTTTAGGCTCAATTTTGTTCCTCGAATCCTTGGAGATATGGCAATAAATTGAAGCTCCAAAATTTATGAAATGAGACACATCATAATTTCTCCTAGAGAAAGCTTCCTCTAGTGTGATCATACCAAGTATTCTATGAGGACATCAATTTCGCATATAGACTATTGTGTTACATGCTTTTCGCTATAGATGCAATGGTAACCATGATCATGTAATGCAACTCTTGCAAATCCATCTATGCTCCTGTTCTTCCTTTCAACTATCCCATTCTGCTATGGGTTATGGGGTGCTATAAACTCTCTTCAAATACCTTCTTTGGCACAACAATCCTTGAAGGAATTCGAAACAATTTCACCTCCATTGTCGCGCCTGAGATCCTTCACCTTATTCCCAATTTCCTTCTCAACTAATGCCTTACATTCTACAAATTTTGAAAACTCTTCATACTTTTTCCTCATGAATAAAATCCAACATTTTCTAGAGAAATCATCAATAAAAATTACATATTACTTATGTTTTGCTGTGGAGGTTGTAGAGAAGGGTCCACAAACATCAGAGAGGAATTGATCCAAGATTGCATTTGCTCTACTATATCATACATGGAATGTTGATTTGACATATTTCCCCAATGTGCAACCCTTGCATACATCTTGCTAATCAAGGGAGCCTTTAGGGAGACCAAAGGTAAGTTCCTGCATGAATTTTAGGCACCATGGTGTAGATGACCCAATCTTCTGTGCCAAATTTCTCCAACATCTCGACTCTGCACTTTTTTTTGCCTTTCTACTCAATGAAACATAATCTCCCACTACAAGTTTGTATATACTCTTCACTCGAACTCTAATATACTTAACTTTCCTTACAACTATGTGTCTCAAAAAGGATTTCCCTTTAATGAAAATAACATCATAGCCTCTATCTTCCAATACAGCTACAAATATCAAGTTCTTATTTAGCCCAGGTAAATACATAACATCTTTGAGGTAAAGAGGGGAGGCTTTCTCCCTCTCAAATGTGACAATACCAATTTCTATAGCATTGTACCTCTTTTCTCCCCCTAATTCAATATGCATATGGAGATCCTTCTCCTTCAGGCTACTGAAAAACTCATTGAACCCCATCATATGGAATGAGGAACTACCACACACTCCCCATAACAATGTTGGACATGCATGCTATTAGGGTGAAGTCTAATTCAAATTGTGAAGCCAAAGCTTCACCTCTTTCTCCTCTTGAAGGCTTATTTCTAGACTTCTTGTGCAGAAATTTTGTTGCATAGTGCCCTGTTGTGGTCACCAACACCCCCCTCTTTGATTGGTATTAGTAATAACACCAAGCAAATGGGGACCTTTAACAAAAAATCCAAAAAAAAAACATTTTATCAAAATTTTTGTATTTTGACTCCCTAAAGCTGTATCACATCGCGAGAAGAGAGAGAGACGTTTTCCTATGCACATAATAAGCTGCGAAGAAGCGACGCAAAATTCATCGCATCGCTTATATTGTGAAGCGCTCTTAAATGAAAAACTTAAGGAATCGCTGACGGCCGATATGCGACGTCGCATATTGCAACATCGCATAAGCAGCACACAATGATTGGATGATTAAGTGCGATCTGCGATATTACGATCTGCGATTTGCGATCTGCGACGTTGCGATATGCGATGAATGCGATCATCAATTCCTGCGATGACACATCTTGACGACGCAATCCTCGATACTGTGATGCGAGTCGCAGAAATCACTCATCGCAAAATTTCCTCGACACAGTGTTCAAGGAAAGCTGTCTGTAGACCAAAATTGGGCGCGCGCCTTAAAAGAATTTAATGATTGTACGCCAAAGTATCCGAGAAGGATTGTGTTGTGTTTTTCGAAGAGTCAGTTCATTATGAGTGTCATGATTATGCATTCATTAGAGCTAAAGCTTTCATGTCAATCTTTTCGTCATTACTCTTTTCCTTTGCGTAAACTGTAAGACAACAACTAACATAAATCAATGTGCAGGAAACATCTAAGGAAAAGGGGAAAGCGTCAATACACGGAGAATAGAGAAGAGATGCCTTCGCAAATGGATGCCGCATGCAGCAGGACCGCGGGTTCTAGAGTATCACTCAACAGATACTGATGGAAATAGACTATCCAAGACTCAGAGTCAAAGGCGCACAAAAGCAACATGTTTACAAAAGATCCTGAAGCTTAGACTGGGTAAAGCAAAAAGAAAAACGCTAAAAAAGGAAAATGCACCAGAAAAGCCTGGAACAAAGAATGGAAGCAGTTTTCAATACAGATAATTGTTCAGAGAGTGAAGTCCCTAACTTATTCAGTCATTCACAAGGCCGGAAACCGAAATAGCAACAACACAATCAGTTTGAGAGAAATTTGGGTTATTACCAAGTATACACACAGTGAATACACCAAGCCAGAGGAAAATATCTTCCAGATTGTTAGAAAGCGGTGCTAGCTCTTGTTATTTCTATTTTCGTAGCTCAAACAAAAGGAGAAGACAACCAGTCGACTCTTCCAAGGAAAATGTTGCATTGCTTACGGCACTAAGGAGAAAATATAGAAACGGTTAGAAATTATATTCAATTTTTAGAAATAAATTTGCTTTAGTAGAAGGGCGGTCATTTGAAACCGTGTCCTAAATTTATGTAATTAAGATTAATTAGTTAGCAGTATTTAAACCCTTCTCAGGCATTTGGAGAAGGGTCTGGAAATTTGTCAAAAAACTTGTCCTCAGAACATGCACTTTTGCACCCTCGGAGGGGGTTTTTGGTGAATGGATGGATCGAGATTTATCAATGTTTGCATTTAATGTCTGCTACTGATGTTGCACTTTTGTACTCTTAGTAGATGTTAGAACAAGTAGAGATAAATCGTTATTGCTTGAAGCTTATGAGTGGAACCAGTCATAAATGGTACTTTTATCTCTTGACCAGTTTCTGCTTATATTCTTAAAGTGATATGCAGTTTTTAGTTGTTTATATATTAATGCATGAATGTGTGGGTTACCATTTGGCACTTCTGTACGGTGGAGTCATTTATTTGTGCTTGATATGTGAATAACTTATTATGCGATATGCTATTCACAACTGTTTTGCTTAACTTTCTATGCAGAATAATTTATCTTAATTGATTTCTGTTCTTATGATAGCTGAATGATATTTATTACCAGTTATTGTTCGAAATCTCTTTAGATCGCATAATAGAAGAAATACACCCTAGGTTAGCGTATATTAGATGTGTTGTTTGTTTTTTATTTTAGATTACAATAGCAAAGAGTTAGTTTAGAAGTTTGAATTAAATTAGATTAAAAGACTCCTAGATCAACATCATCCAACTCTACACACACACACACTCCTTAGATTGGGAAACTGATCCCATTATCCCCAGTCGGACCCGCTATACCAAACGGATAAGGAGCTTCCAACCAAGGTCTGGACCGGGTGGGTATCCCCCTTGTTGTCGACCCGATTTTCGGGGATTCAACATATTTGGTGCTAGAAGGAGGGCCCGAACTATGAATGGCACCTAAATCAAAATCTAAATACCATTCTGAGAGTAAATTGCCCTCATCAACTCCCCCAACTTCCCCAGTACGTTTCAATCCAGAGTTAGAAGTCGCTCGAGTATCAACCGCTGCTACATACCCTAATATTTCAGACCAACTTATCATTGAACCCCCTGAAGTTCAAACTCTGATTCAAAAACTCCAGGGATTTTCTATTTTTACTCAGAGGTCTGATAAATCTCAAAGCAGCGTGACTTCGTAGTACAATCCTGCTCATCCCCTGACCAGATTAAAGAGTGAAAAATTTGGCATCCAGCCAACTGAATTCCCTCTCCCCACCAGGAAAAGAGCAAGGAAAACACCACCAGAGTCTGACATTGAGACTCTTTCATCTACGTCGTCCATCTCAACTCCCTCACCGTGAAGTCAGCCACCAACATCTTCAGTCCAAACCACTCATCCATCTTCCACAACCCCTCCTCTTCAATCATCAAAGATCATAATCTCTTCATCTTCCCAGCATCAGGGATCATCCTCTGCACTTTCATTTACTAGCAGCTCAACGATGGCCCAGTCTCCATGGAACAATCCTGGGTAGTTTTAATGCCTCGACCCCTGAGCCCAATACCGGCCCATCCTGAGAAATGGCTACCCAAATTCAATCCAGAAGCAGGCATGCTAGCTAAAGAGCATATTAATAATTTCATGCTTTCTGTTAATCTCAACGGAGTTACCAATGAGGATGCTGTCGTCCGGCTTTTTCCCTACACAATGCAAGGAACAGCCGGGTCATGGTACTTTTCATTACCTTCCGGGTCTATCACAAGTTGGGACATTTTTCAAAGTCAATTCCTTACCAAATTTGGTGATGACAGGTCAACGATGACGTTAATCAATGACCTATCCAATCTTAAAGCCGAGGCTAGAGAACCCATCAAAGATTTCAATTTACGGTTCAATAAAATCCTCAACAAAATTCCCGCTGCTTCCCAGCCCAGCGAATAGGTGAGATGTGAATGGTATATTACGACCTTACCATCAAACTTGGCAATCTTCGTGGATAGGGAAAATAAGACAACCTTAGTTGAAAACTTGACAGAGGCGATAGCAGTAGAGAAACGCGTAGTAGCCCTGGAAAAATGATCTACGATAGAGGAATGCAAATCTAAGAAAGTCTCCTACAAGGAAGACCCTAAGAAGAAACAATCGAAAGATCCTTTCGATTTGGAAGGATTACAAAAAGTGTTAAAAACCATGTCCAATGAGATGATTGACATAAAAAACCAAGTAGCAGAAACTTCTTCGAAAAAGCCCTACAGAGCTTTTAAAAGAAATCCTTTAATGGAGGTGAAACCACCCAACGCTATCTCAAACGTCGAATCCAAAGAAGAAGAAGAAGAAGAGAATACCACTGAAGGGCAGACCGATGACGAAGAAGTTGTGGAACTACAAGGAATGTGGGATTTCATCCTCCCACAAGAAGAAGATCAAGAAGCATTTCCAGTTAGCACACGAAGCAAAAATCAACTTGATCCTTCCCAAACTACCCCTAAGCAGAAGGGCGCAAGCCCTGCAGCAAAAGATAAAGTCGCAACAAGGAAAACAACCGCTAAAGCGACTCAATCTAGCCCAGTCCAATCAGATCAAACACCTCCATCAAGAACACTGATTGTGTCGGATGAAATGGAGTACAACGTTATTGATGACATGAAAAAGACTAGGGCTAATATCACTCTTTATGAGTTGAGCAAATTGAAACATCAACAGAAGAAAATGATGAAAGAATTACATGTCGTGCCTACTACATCTTTGCCTACAGCTGTAGCTTCCCACAACACGGGAAAACCTCCAACCAACACGATCAATAAGGTTGACCCAACTAACATCGCCTTGATTGGAGGAAGATCAAGGTCTCACACTCCCCCTTTTCTTCTCACTTATGAAATTTTCAACAAAAACGTGCACAACTGTTTGGTAGATTCTGGTGCTTCAACGAATATTTTACCCAGATCAATATGTGCCAAGTTGAATGTTCAACCGCAAAAATCCGCAGTGCGCATAGTTCAGCTTGATCGATCCCAAGTCGAAGTGATTGGTGAACTTAATCAAGTGACCATAAGATTGTCGTCTAACCCGAAGGTATGTAAGGTTATTGACATTCTAGTAGCTAATATCCCTGAATTCTATGGCTTAATTCTTAGCAGGGATTGGTCCGAAAAACTCCATGGATACTTCTCAACCGACTGGTCGCACATGTGGCTACCCTACAACGGTAAACCGAATCAAATAAAGGTTGAACGAGAGCTACACCAGAAGTACATAGTGACGGAATTGGAGGGAGAAAATAAAGCAATAGCATACAACAACAGTATCATAGGCAATTACTCGGTAGATTCTTTCCTCGACAATTTCAATGCTCATACCTCACCCTACTTAGAAAATTCAGTTTTGTCCAAAGTCGAAAATTTTTCCCAAACTAATAATTCGAAGTGTGTTAATTTTTTAGATAACCCTGTAAATACATCTTTGTTTTGGAAATTATATTTTGATGGCTCTAAATCTAACGAGGGAGCAGGGGCAGGATGCGTTCTGATTAGCCCAGATGGAAATAAGACCATGCTTAAGTGTAGACTTGAATTCGATTGCACAAACAATACATCGGAATACGAGGCCTTGGTGCAAGGCCTATACAAAGCAATCGGGTTGAACATTAAGTACCATCAAGTCTTCGGAGACTCTGAGATTGTCGTCAAACAGGTATGTAACACCATACATTGCCTATCAGGTCATTTGAAGCACTATCAATCTTTAGTACAAGATCTGACTGCACATTTCATAGCATTCAATATTTCTTCAATCCCAAGACTCCAAAATGCGAGCGCAGACCTGTTAGCTAACGTGGCCTCTAGACTTATTCCCTCCGAAGATTTTAGTCCAGATAGATTCTCAATAGAATTAATCTTTAGACCGTCCATCCCTGACAACATTACAAACTAGAGAGTATTCAATGACGATCCAGACATTGTAAATTTCCTCACTTCTGAAGGATCCTACTCAAATCAAATAATCGACGAAGACCATCATGATCACCAAACACAACAAAATAGTACTGATAATGCTATACCTAAGTCGGTGGTTAAGTTAGAAGACTTGTATGATTTGAAAAGTCAGTTTAAAAGGTCTACCAATTCTAAGCTCTACATTTCAACTCCGAACTACGAATCAGTAAACCTAGGAACCGATGAGAAACCACAAAACGTTAATCTAGGCCACAGCCTAGCCCCTAATGAAAAATTAGCGTATATCCGTCTTCTCAGACAATACAAAAATGTTTTTGCCTAGAATTACGATGAGCTGAAGACATACGACACTTCTATCATTCAACATACTATCCCTATGATTGACAATGAAAAACCTGTCCAACAGAAACTCAGAAAAATCCACCCCAATTTAGAAAATCAGATAAAAACTCAGCTAAATAAGTTATTGAGAGCCAGAATAATCTTCCCCGTCAGACATTCCAAATGGGTCTCCAATATGGTACCCGTTAGAAAGAAAAACGAAGATATTAGAATTTGTATCGATTTCCGGAATCTCAACAAAGCCTGTCAAAAAGACAATTTTCCCCTCCCACCTATGGAGCAGATATTACAGGCAGTAGCAGGCTCAGAATTAATGTCTTTTTTGGATGGATTTTCAGGATACAATCAAGTGCTGGTACATCCCGCTGATCAGTTAAAAACCACATTCTGAACTAAATGGGGCACATACGCATATCGGAAGATGCCATTTGGTTTGATCAATGCCGGCGCTACATTTCAGAGAGACATGGACATCACATTCAAAGGTTTAGTCAATAAATATGTAGTGATTTACCTGGATGATATAACAGTGTACTCTAAGAAGCGAAGCGACCATCTCAAAGACTTGAAACAAATCTTTCAACGATGTTTAAGGTATGGGATTTCACTTAACCTAAATAGATCTTTTTTCGCATTAAGTGAAGGAAAACTTCTAGGATTCATAGTGTCAAAATCTGGTATTCACATTGAACCTGACAGAATCAAAGAAATTTCTGAACTATCCATGCCTCATAACAAAAAAGCCATGCAATCTTTCCTTGGTCAAATCAATTTTGTGAAGAGATTTGTCCCAGATTTCTCACGTATTGTTTCTCCTTTGCAAAATATGATTAAAAAGAATTCAAATTTTAAATGGGGTCAAGATGAGCATGAAGCATTCAACTTGATCAAACAAGCTATCATTAACGCTCCATCTTTAGCGACCCCGAATTTTTCAGAATCTTTTATCTTATACACGTTTGCCTCAGAGAAATCTTCAATCACATTTTTTAGCTCGAATTTACAAGGTGCTGAACTCAACTATTCAGACGTGGAGAAACAGGCATATGCTGTTTTCAAAGCGATCAAATATTTCAGACCTTTCTTACTTAAAGCCCATACTAAGGTCATAGTACCGTTTCCAACGGTAAAGAACCTTCTGATACAGAAGGATGTGGGAGAAAAAAGAGCAAATTGGATCACTGCTTTACAAGAATACGATCTTGAGATCAAACCAGCAAACATTATAAGAGGTCAAGGCTTCTGCAAAATGTTGGCTGGAGCAACGCAAATTCCTGAGAATTCATCTGAAGAGGTATATACGTATGAGGTAAGCCTAGACGATGCAGAATCATTATATGTTGACACCATTTATTATCTTAAGAACGGGTATGCTCCATCACACCTAGATCATACCAAGAAAAGAGCTCTGAGGTTGAAAGCTAAACAATACCAGCTCATAAATGATGTTCTGTTTAAAAGGAATTACGATTTTGTGCTTCTTAGGTGTCTTGAGAAAACTGAAGCTGGAAAGGTTTTGCAGGAACTCCACGATGGACTAGCAGGCGGACACTATGCTGGAGATGCTACTGCACATAAAATCTTATGTGCAGGATATTATTGGCCCACGCTGTTCAAAGACTCACACAGTTACGTGAGGAAATGCCAAGTCTGCCAGACTGCTGCAGGGAAACAAAAGAAACCGTCCATGCCACTACAACCGGTAAACATCGAGCAACCATTCAGCCAGTGGGGCTTGGACATAATAGGTGAGATTGTTCCTCACTCTTCTAAGCAGCATAGGTACATCCTCATGGCAACAGATTATTTTACTAAATGGGTAGAAGCAGTTCCTCTAAAAACAGCTAATTCTGAAAACACTATTTAATTCATAGATCAATTTATAATCACTAGGTTTGGATTGCCAACGGCCTTAATATTTGATAATGCTTCGTACTTTTCTAGAAATACAATGACTGAGTTTGAACTTAAAAGAGGGTTCAAACTGAAATATTCGGCCAACTACTATCCGCAAGGTAATGGATTGGCTGAATCAAAAAACAAAAACCTGATCAGGATTATTAAAAGAACAGTCAACCAAAACCAAAAGAATTGGCACAAAGCGTTGGTAAATGCTTTATGGGCAGATAGAATAGCGAAGAAAGCTTCAATCGGCACTTCTCCCTTTAATTTAGTTTATGGGAAATAAGTGGTTCTTCCAACCCACTTAGTCATCCCCTCTTTGTCTTTGGTACAACACATCGATGAGGTATCTACCTCCTCCATACAACTAAGACAAATGGAAATAATTAAATTAGAAGAACGACGAGAACAAGCTAAGAAAACCCATGCTCATCACCAAGCGCTGATAAAATCCTCTTTTGACTCAAGCATAATGACAAGGAAGAATTTTCAGATGGGAGATTTAGTTTTGAAATGGGATAAGGCTCATGAAGAAAAGGGAAAACATACGAAATTTCAGAAACTGTGGCTTGGTCCTTTTAAAATTGTAGAAGTCATAGGCCCATCGACATTTGTGTTGCAGGATTTAGCAGGTAGAAGAGATTCTTTTCCTGTTAATGGACATATTCTTAAAGTATATTTTCCATAGAAGATCACTCTTCTATTTTTGTAGGATAATTTTAGTTTTTATTTGTTTTTCTCTTTCTTATAAATAAAACCAGTTGTAGATGGTCACTAAGAGGGTTCATGAAAAAGACACCAATTATCTATCAGATTTTGAGCTTTTTTCTTGTACAAGTAGCAAAAATTTTCGAAAAATCTGATTTTTATTATTGACAGGTAGAGTTAACTTTAGCATAGACATGATACTAGTTGCAACTTCAAAAATTTGATGAAAGCAACCTTTGGTAAAAAATTGTTTTATATCAGTACAATGAAAGGTATCAATAATAAAATAAATATTCTCTGTAAAGCTGCTGTTTTCAAACTCTATTATTGTCGTCCAGATCTTTCTTAAGGAAAAACAATGACTTCCTCCCTGCTAAAGGAAATCACAGCATTCATAGGGACAATCCGAGAAAACACTCTATCTCAAAGAATAAGAGATCTCATCACGAGCCGGCTTATCATGATCACAGATATTATAACTTGCTGACTTTGCCAATACTGTCTACCAAAACAGGGCAACGACTCAAGATTGTTGCAATCAAAAGACAAGGGGTCTCATCACGAGCCGGATTTTTCAGAAAAAGTGTAAATCAAGTGAATGATTGTGTCATAATTTGGCCACCAAACCAAGATATTGTTCTTTAGAGAATAAAAAAGGAAAAAGTGTCAAAAAGGGTTTTCCTCTTAAAAGGTTATAAATAACCTCAAGCAGGATAAAGGATCATTGTTGGGTAATAGGTAACCCTGTCGAGGCTATGGACGCTTGTGGGCAGCAGAGGCTCTACCTACGACAAATGAGCATATTTTAAAAGCCAGCACGCAGAGAAGACCTTATTTTATCTTTAAAAGACCAAATAATGTCTGGTGTGAATGCAAGAACTAAGCCTGAGGAAACAAACAATTGGAATATGAAAAGTTTGAGACGAAGTATCAGTGATAGGATAAGGCGTAATATACTCTATCTGTCCATAACAAAATTTAGACATATGAAAATTTTTCTGCTTGGGAAGTTAAAATTCAATATAGAAAAACAGAGATAACTGGTTCTTCACAGTGAATCGCCATTGTTGTGGTCACCAACACCCCCCCTCTTTGATTGGTATTAGCAATAACACCAAGCAAATGGGGACCCTTAACAAAAAATCCAAAAAAAAAAACATTTTATCAAATTTTTTGTATTTTGACTCCCTAAAGCTGTATCGCATCGCGAGAAGAGAGTGAGATGTTTTCCTATGCGCATAATAAGCTGCGAAGAAGCGATGCGAAATTCATCGCATCGCTTATATTGTGAAGCGCTTTTAAATGAAAAACTTAAGGAATCGCCGATGGCCGATATGCGACGTCGCATATCGCAACATCGCATAAGAAGTACACAATGATTGGATGATTAAGTGCGATTTGCGATATTGCGATTTGTGATATTGCGATCTGCGATTTGCGATCTGCGACATTGCGATCTGCGATTAATGCGATCATCAATTCCTGCAATGACACATCTTAACAACGAAATCCTCGATACTGTGATGCGAGTCGCAGAAATCACTCATCGCAAAATTTCCTCGACACAGTGTTCAAGGAAAGCTGTCTGTAGACCAAAATTGGGCGCGCGCCTTAAAAGAATTTAATGATTATACGCCAAAGTATCCGAGAAGGATTGTGTTGTGTTTTTCGAAGAGTCAGTTCATTATGAGTGTCATGATTATGCATTCATTAGAGATAAAGCTTTCATGTCAATCTTTTCGTCATTACTCTTTTCCTTTGCGTAAACTGTAAGATAGCAACTAACATAAATCAATGTGCAGGAAACATCTAAGGAAAAGGGGAAAGCGTCAATACATGGAGAACAGAAAAGAGATGCCTTCGCAAATGGATGCTGCATGCAGCAGGACCACGGATTCCAGAGTATCACTCAATAGATACTGATGGAAATAGACTATTCAAGACTCAGAGTCAAAGGTGCACAAAAGCAACATGTTTACAAAAGATCCTGAAGCTTAGATTGGGTAAAGCAAAAAGAAAAACGATAAAAAGGGAAAACGCACCAGAAAAGCCTGGAACAAAGAACGAAAGCAGTTTTCAATACAGAGAATTGTTCAGAGAGCGAAGTCCCTAACTTATTCAGTCATTCGCAAGGCCGGAAACTGAAATAGCAACAACACAATCAGTTTGAGAGAAATTTGGGTTATTACCAAGTATGCACACAGTGAATACACTAAGCCAGAGGAAAATATCTTCCAGATTGTCAGAAAGCGGTGCCAGCTCTTGTTATTTCTATTTTCGTAGCTCAAATGAAAGGAGAAGACAACCAGCCGACTCTTCCGAGGCGAGTTATGCATTGCTTACGACACTAAGGAGCAAATACAGAAACGGTTAGAAATTAGATTCAATTTTTAGAACTAAATTTGCTTTAGTAGAAGGGCGGTCATTTGAAACCGTGTCCTAAATTTATGTAATTAAGATTAATTAGTTAGCAGTATTTAAACCCTTCTCAGGCATTTGGAGAAGGGTCCGGAAATTTGTCAAAAAACTTGTCCTCAGAACATGCACTTTTGCACCCTCGGAGGGGGTTTTTGGTGAATGGATGGATCGAGATTTATCAATGTTTGCATTTAATGTCTGCTACTAATGTTGCACTTTTGTACTCTTAGTAGATGTTAGAACAAGTAGAGATAAATCGTTATTGCTTGAAGCTTATGAGTGGAACCAGTCATAAATGGTACTTTTATCTCTTGACCAGTTTCTGCTTATATTCTTAAAGTGATATGCAGTTTTTAGTTGTTTATATGTTAATGCATGAATGTGTGGGTTACCATTTGGCACTTCTGTACGGTGGAGTCATATATTTGTGCTTGATATATGAATAAATTATTATGCGATATGTTGTTCACAACTGTTTTGCTTAACTTTTTATGCAGAATAATTTATCTTAATTGATTTCTATTCTTATGATAGTTGAATAATCTTTATTACCAGTTATTGTTCGAAATGTCTTTAGATCGCATAATAGAATAAATACACCCCGGGTTAGCGTAGATTAGATGTGTTGTTTGTTTTTTATTTTAGATTACAATAGCATAGAGTTAGTTTAGAAGTTTGAATTAAATTAGATTAAAAGACTCCTAGATCAACATCATCCAACTCTACACACACACACACCACTTAGATTGGGAAACTGGTCCCATTATCCCCAGTCGGACCCACTATACCAAACGGATAAGGAGCTGCCAACCAAGGTCCGGACCGGGTGGGTATCCCCCTTGTTGTCGACCCGATTTTCGGGGCTTCAACATGCCCATATTCGTGGCAGTGGAAACATTCTATCTTTCTCACATCTTTCTTCTTGCCAATATTTTGGCTAGATTAAGGTTTTCTTTCCTTTTTCCTTCTTTCCCTTCCAAAGCAAGGAAAAATTCTCTTCATCCTCTGCTCTAGATGATACTCCATATATGCTATTTCTCTTGAACTCGACCAAATCAAACCATAAGCTCTCCCAATTTGGTAATTTTCCCATTCCATTCACAGAGTCTTGGTAGCTGTGCCAAGATTTTGGAAGGCCTAGAAGAGCTAGGGTCACCATATAATACTTTGCAACATTCACCCCAACCCCTCCAATCTCATCTTGAACTTGTGTGAATCTGGAGAGATATTATGGAATAATATCATTTTTCTGCATCCTAAAGTTTCGAAGTTTGTCTTTCAGGGTCAATTTTCTATGGTCATTTTTGTTTTCAAATAGCCCAATTAATTTCTTCGACATAAAAAATGGTGTTTCTTTTCCATGGATATTTGAGACCACATGGTCTCTCACACCTTCTAGAAGAATTCTCCTAGCCTTTGAAACATCCTTCTTCCATTGGGCTAATTGTGGTGCATCAGACTGTGGAGGTTTTTCAATATCAATTTTAGCATATTCTAACACACCATTATCATTAGGAACTACTTCCATTTAGTCCTTCCAGGGTATGAAATTCAAGCTACCCTTTAGGGCATAATCTAATCTTAGCTCATTGAAAGAAGTTATCCCAGATTTGATGAAAAGCTCCTGCATTGAAGCTACAAATTTGAAATTCCTAAGGAACAAGTTCAAAATATAGGTTCTAATGTGATTTCATGGCTTTGATACCATGCAACAATTTGATAGAAATTGCAACTGCTCAAGATTTTTAAATGAAAACAGGAGACACAAATTCTACTCTACTGAACTATGGAATGGAAATCACAATTTAGAACAACATCCATAGACATGAAATAAGAAAAACGACAAGTACACAATGATTTCTAAGGGAACCCAACTGGGAAAAATCCCTCAAGCCTCTTTTCATTAATCGATTGAATAGAGAAACTATTGCAATTGCATTCTCCAACTCTGAGTATCACCTGCAAAAGAAAAAATGTTCTCACTGCTGAATGAGAGCTCCCAGCGAAAAAATAGCCAATTTCTGCCTCCTATTTCCTTGCACAAATATGAGTAAATTCGAGCTCCTAAACAATAGGGAAGTCCCTATGTCCTTGGGAAATTACCAAGGAATTGATCTCCTAACTGCAAGCAAAAATTGTACACTCAACTAGTATATAACTCATGTTACACTAGCTCCGTCGCCTCCACTCAAGTTCAGCAATTCAAATTCCATGCATGCATGAGATATTTTGGGTTGATTGATCAATTAATTGACAAATATTTGAGTTAGACTGCTATCTATAATTATAGGTAAGCTAACTGAGTACAACTGAAAATAATTGGATTAGATTGCTAAAATTTAGCAATCACACATGCATGACTGAACTCCAAGCCACTAACTCAAATTTACTAAGCTAACTGATTGAAAAGAGCCATGTCACACTAGTTAACTACCTTCGAGTTGTCTTGCTGATGTGGAAATTTGATTTATTCAATTTGACTAAGGCTAAAGTCAAATTGAGCGCCCCCCCCCCCCTCCCCACCTCTCTCTCTCTCTCTCTCTCTCTCTCTCTCTCTCTCTATATATATATATATATATATATATATATATATATATATATATATATATATATATCTATAGATATATATATACATCCTATGCCATAGTTGAAACAATAAGTACATATAAAACTCATATATTAACAACCATGTACCATATTCAATAATATATGCATAATACAACAATACTCAACTAGAAATTGTTACACAATAATTTAACCATTTATTCATACAATTGATCCAACAATTATATTTATTTTAACAAGCATGCACAAAAAAATTGATAGATAATTATACCAAACCCTAGCTAAGGTTTATAATTAAAGTTCACACAATTATAATACATGGCCCACAATTACTACAATTACCTATTTTAGGGTTTATTATTAGAAAAACATAATTTTACACAAAATACACATAAAAATATGTCATGGAACAGAGAAAACTTATCTATATAAAAGACGATTGAATTCAAGCTGTCTATGTTCTTCCCAATCATAAACCATGTGATTCATAAGCTCAACCATAGGTCACCCCCAAGTTGTAATAACAAATCTAAGAACTAATTTTAAAACCAATAACAAAACCCTAGCCATGGCACCAAATCCAACAACCTCAGTCTCCAACCATAGGGTTCACATTCACTTGAACAACACCCAAGTGATGTAACCAAGACTCTCGGTAGTGCCCACCTTCCAGGGAAACTTATAGTTGGCTAGAATTTTATAAGCCTACAACTCCAAGAGCTCTACTCTTGTTCGACATCTAAGTGCCAAACGATCGAAACTGAGTAAAAACAAATTTGATACTAAAATCTATATAGGACTCACCGACTGTCACTAAAACAGAGCCCATACTAGAATTGCATGGCCTCCAAGCCATATCTGGTGCCACCAAACTCCCAGAGCCACTAGGGCTCACCCAAACAAGATGCATCCAATTCGATGGTCAATCGAATAATTGAATCATAATCACTAATTGCCTTTATAGGAAAAAAATTCCTCTTTATAAATGCATGACCCAAACTTGCCATGTGGCACTGCCTGAAGCCATGTGGGCCATAGTGTGCACCTTTCACCAAAGGCATCCAACTGTTTCCTTTTTCTTTGGAGTTGCAACCTGTTACACTAAAAAATGTCACCATGACTATTTGTAGTTAATATGGCTCCATCAACTGTCATACTATCCTCCTTGGCAAGTCTCATGCCTATGCTTTTCATGTCAAACTCCAAGAAAGAGAGAAAAGTCATTTAAAGTCAATTATCTCTGAGTACGCAGTTTCTCTCAGCCTTACCTGCGTGTACGCAACCCAAGTTCACAATACCTGCGTACTTGTACGCTTTGTATGTAAAGCAATGGGTGCGTACTCCTGTAAAGGTCAAAAGGCGCAAGTTTCACTCCAAAAAGTTACTTGTGGTCATTTCTAGAGCATTCTAGAAGCTTGTTTGACGTGTATTGAGCGCCTCCAGATGCTTCATGTATCCCTATGAAAGAGGAACTTATCCCATCAAGAGGGGAGCTAACCCATCCAAATAGGGGCTTATCCCATTGATGGTGGACCTGATTAACTTCCTCTAGAGCACTATAAATACAGGAATTGGGCCAGAGGGAGGGGAGGTTGAAAGCTGAACATTCCTAAGGGTAGATGCTGCTAGAATTAGGACTTCCTTGTAGAAGCTTGTGAGGAGAGATTCCCATCCTTTCTTGTTTCATTTGGAAGTGGGTGAGCTAATCAAAGTAAAGGAAAACTCTTGTTGGACCCTGGGAGGGACCTGCACAACACCAAGGCTCAGGTTGTAATGGTTTCTTTTCTTTCCTATTAATACAAATAAGTCCATTCTTCTCAACAATTTGTTATTTATGAGTTGTTTCATATACTCCTTGGTCTGTATGTTAAATATGTTTTATTTTATGAGATATTCAAGTGCTATTTAATCGTTTGATTGTTAGTGAATGCAGATTTCGAAGAGAAGGAGGAGCTCATCCGGATCGACGAGGCTGGACTACTACAACAGCGTTGGACTACAGGTAGGATCTAAACACTTGATTTCTTATATGGTAAATGCATATTTAGAGAAGGATTGTTCTTAATTGTCTTGTTTGTCACTAGAAATCCTTAAGCTTCTAGGGAGGTTGGTTTTGTCCGCAAAATCGACTCTTTCTGCATGACAAAATGGCGACTCCACTGGGGAATCCATTGATGTGAATGATTTTTCCTTTGTGTGAAACTTTGGTCTGAGAAAGGTCGTTTGTTTTCTGGTTTTTGGTTGTTTGACTGTGTATTTAGGTGGGCTAGCTTAGGGTTAAATTAGATTCTACTTTTTCTTAGTTTTGCTAGAAGTACGTAGCCTCTGAGTTGAGCACAGTGCGTACCTGTACACACTGCGGCTTTGTGCACAGAGCGTACACGCACCTGTGCAAACAGGTTTCCTGCGTACCCTGTCAAAATTGAGAAAATTTCAATTTTCTCCTTTTTTGCCTGCCCAGATCCACTGGTTTTCTGCCATAAATCTTCACCTAGGCTTGTTTCGTCAGTGTCAAGAGTTTTAGTGAAATTCATAGAGATTTTTCTCTAGGGTTTGATTTTTGCACTGGTCCTGTAGTGACTTTAGCTTTAGAAGTTGAAAAACCTTGGATCTCCCTGGTTTTGTTCAGTCTTCTTAGGAGTCGGGCCTTTCATAGAATCCACCCTTGTGAGAAACCTACCTTTGTGTCTTCTCTTTGCCGAATCTCGAAAAAGTTTGTTGATTGAACTTTGAATTTTATTCTTGAGAAAAAGAACAAAAGATTTTGATTTTTGTTTTTGACTGGTTTTTGGTTCTGCATTAACTAGTCCTTAGTTAAATTTTGACTGAGTAAAACATCCAGGAATCATACTTGATAGGCTTTGGCCTCATTAGATTTGCTTATTAGGTGAATTTCTTTTGATTTGCTTTTAAGTAGCTTTGATTTGATTGTCATAGATTTGTAAAGGTTTGCTTTTTGATTTTTAAATGCTTTGTTAAGTAGGAAAAAATCCAAAAAATCTCTTTTGAAGGAAAAGTTTGCTTAGTGGCATTTGAGTCTTTGAATGAAAAAGGAATTTTCGTAGAATAATTAGTGGTCATGTGTTGTATGCTTTGGAAAAGATAAAGAGATTGTTTCTTTGATTTTCATTGCCAAGAAAGTTGTCTTTATATCAATTTTGCATTCTCCAACTCTCTTAGCTAGGGAATTCATTGAAAAAGGAAAATTAGTATAAATCATCCTAAGTGCATCTTTTTAGTGGTTTGAGTCGAGTCTACACACCATCAGTTTCATCTCCACTACCTTTTGTCTTAAAGAAAAGCCATAAAAATTAACGCTTAAAGTAAAATTAACTTAGTAACTTTTTATTTACTAGGGCTCTGAAACACCAATATAGATCAGGCTAGTGTCTTGGAGTAGGAGAGTAATTATCTCTCCAAGACAGCAAAACCAAAAAAGTAGCTTATCTTGTGGTAGGATAAATCCAACTGTTTCATTTGTACTCTGGGAAAGCTCCTCTTAAAGGAGAAGCATGAGATCGTGTCCGAGCCAGTGAGGGGATCAATCCTCCTTCATTGGGAAAGACGCCAGATACGCACGTATTACAAACGGTAAACCTCGGATTATTGTCGAGGAGCCTAGGGTCACTTTTCGGTAAACCTTGGATTATTGTCAAGGAGCCGACAAGGGGATTGAGCTTGTTACTCTTCCCTTGCGTGCTATCGGGTCGTAGACTGTTCCCCCAGGTATATTTGTTGCTGTTGGTAACGTTAGTGACCATTATCTTTAGGATTCTACGTGAGGTGACGGTGGAGGGAAGATCCCACTGTACCTGGAGCAGACGTCGGCTAGACTCACTTGGATTTTCGGGGGGTTCACTTCACTCGAGACGGTTAAAGTGGAGGAACTTGTGCCGGTCTATTCATTAAGCAGGTTGCCGGGGTAACTGTTCCACCCACCACTTCTGTACTAAATTCGGCGATGTTGGGCTTCATCACCAACTAGGGTTTTTGGTCCGAAAGGCTACTGTTTGTGTATGGTTTGATGCCCTAGATTCTTTAGGCATGTGATTCAAATTTGTTTGGTTCTTTAGAGACTTTAGGTGGTTTGCTTTGAGATTTTACTTTGTTTGCGTGTGCAGTAGTTAAAATTTTTTAACTGTGGCGGAATTACCGAGATAGTCCCGTAGACTTCGGGGCCAGTCTCCTGAGATTGTTACCGTGGCCGATTTGTCGAGGAAGTCCCGTAGACTTCGGGGTGAGCCTCCTGAAGACGTCTCGGGTCATTACGAAGGTTTGAAAGTCCTTGTAACTCCTCCTAGTGGCAGTAAAGTAGGTTCACCTGAAGAAGGAGAATCTTCGTTAGTAGTCCATCCAAATTACCAAAGTCTAGAAACAGGTTATAATCCTGAAGCTGTTGCAGTTTCCGAGCTTGCTGGTAGTTTTTCATCTACTAGTGATATAGGCGAAGAACCTAAAATATCTAAACCTGTTACTCCAACTTCTAGTGTTCCTGATTCACCTAGGGTAGAAAGAGTTATCACCGAAAATCTTCCTTCTGGTTTGATAGCTATTGAAGAACTTGCTCCAGAAGAAGAAGTAGGCATCCCTATTCCTGAAGATCAACCTACCATTGATCTAAGGGAGCATGAATCTATTTTTTACAGTCCACCTAGAAGTACTACTTGGTATCTTTTGTTAACTAATTACTTAGACAACTCATGGTTAAGTTTTTCTCCACCTCGTACTCCTTATCCACCCGGAGGTATTTATACTCCTGTAAATATGTCTAGTCAGTCATCTGTGTTTACTCAACCTCCTGAATCTTTCTTGTATGGTGGTCCTTCTGTTCCTGTTGGGTATCAGTCACTTTATGGTACTTTTGCAGGAGCATCTCCTCAACCCATTGGACATGGGTCATTAGCTGGAAACAATGGTAATAAACCATTGGGTGTAGGAGACATTTATATGATGTCAGGTTCAATTCTCGGTTCTCAACCTCAAGGTGGTCAATTACCGCCTGTGGGGAAACCTCAATTAACGCCTGGGGGGCAACCTGAAGGTACAAAACTTGCGTCTGGGGGGCAACCTCAAGGACAGTATGTACCCATGGTACAATACATTCCTCAAGGTCAACCCCAGCCTCAATATGTACCCCAAGGTCAACCTCAGTATCAATATATGCCTCAAGGTCAACCCCAGTATCAGTACTTACCTCAAGGGTATCTACCCCAAGGTCAGTACTCGAGTCAAGGTTATCAACCACCTCAAGGTCAATCTTATGTTCAAGGTATGGGAAATGTACCTCTCAACTATCAATCCTACCCTCAATCCGGTTATGGATCTCAATATCCTCAACCTGTCATGGGTCAATACCCCGGAATGAACATAGTGTGGGATCCATCGCAAGTTCAACAAATGTTGCAGCCAAGCGTACAATTGTCATCTCAAACTGGACAACTTGTGGTTTCTGGTCCACCCCAACAACCAGTCCAGTCTAATGTTCAAACTTCTGTACCTTCGGTAGTTACTCAGTCGCCAATTGCACCTAGTACTCCATCTCAAATGACTGCTGCAACTACCGCAACATCTGTTCCTTCCACCACACCTACTTCTGGAGTATCGACAGCTCCGGTTTCTACTGTCTCTGCCACTACTCCGCAAACATATTTACCATTTTTTGGATCCACGATTCAAACTACGGTTCAGATGCCTGTGGGGCAGCCAGGTTTAAGTATGGTTGTTACTACTCAACCACAATTTGTTTATCAACCGTACCAGGGACAATACCAATACGGGCCTGCTGTCCAACAACCAGTTTACCAGTATCAACCGTATCCTGGGTACACTTATCAACAACCACAACAACCCTAGTATGGTCTGGTTAATCCTGGTTTTCCGGGAGGATACAATATCCCGAATGCGATTCCTGTTCCAAGTTATCCTGGATATCCTCCTCCTGGGACTGGTCTTGTGACTCAGAGTTTTAGGGATCCTAATCGGCAATTGTCGTTTATCGCAACTTTGTATTTACCAGACTTGACGCGCCTAACGAACGATCCAATAAATTATCTTCCGTTCTGGCCGCCAATGCCAAATAAGTTTCCCAGTGACATACCCAAGTTCGAAGGTAAGTCTGGAGAGGATCCATTAAATCACGTGATGACTTACCACCTCTGGTGTGCTTCGAATTCCATCTCGGATGATTCGATCTGTTTACGTCTTTTTCAACGTACGCTCATTGGTCTCGCGACCAAGTGGTACATTGAGTTACCAAGGGCCTCTTTTTATAATTTTAGTCAGTTAGCTACCTCATTCTTAACACATTTTCAGTTGCCGGTCAGATATGATAATGGCACCGAGTTATTAACTTCATTAAAACAGTCGACGTCCACTTATATTTCCGACCATCTTCATGAATGGAGACGTCGAAGGCGATTAGTGAAAGTTTTTATCCCGGACCAAATCTTAGCTGAATGGTTTGTTAAATCATTATTACCGAAGATTACTGAAGACGTAGCTAAGGCCGGAGTAGTTACTAAAGAGAAAGTGATTGCTCAAGCGCAGTACCTTGATTTAGTTTATACTCAGTCGGGTACGTTACACGAAAAGATCCCAGATCTTCCAAAGTCGAATTAAATCGCTGCTACTCCTTCGGGATCTCATGCTGCTGATGGCATGATTGGTACGATGAATATTAAAAGCAAGAAGAAGTCTTCAAAGAATTCTTCACCCATTATCACCTTACCAGACTCCCCGACAGGAGAGTCTTCGGCTGAAGTTTCCGCTGATATTCACGTTGTAGAGTCATCTACGGCTAAATCAAAAAACGGTGGGAAGAAGAAAGGCAAGAAGACAAATAAAGTAGACAAAACTCCAAAGGAGAAAACAAAAAAGTCGAAAACCAATGACGAAAAGCACAAGCCCCGTTATCCTTGTCTTATTTGTGAAGAAGATCATTTTACAAGAGATTGCCCTCATCGGGCTGAGGTTGTGAAACTCGTCAAAGGTTCCCAAATTCCTGCTGTCTTGAAGGGTCCATTTCCGAAAGATAGAAAAATGATAGGTTCTTCCTCGAGTGCCGTTGAAGAACCCATATTGATGATGTCTCATGTAAGGATTGCGACTTGGTCACACGATTATGGTAGTAAAAGTCCTGTTGATGGATCGAAAGAAGCAGAATTTTCTCAGTCAAATCCATCAACCTCAGCTCCTAGTTCCGATCCACTACAGATCGAGAAACCTAACCCTAACTTAGTAATTAAACTGCCCGCCAAGGGTGTACTTCGAAGGTCTGCTTTCAATCCACATGCGAGAGCGGCCCAGAATTACAACATTGTTGAGGATTTAGCTGTTTCACCCTAAGCAATGTCGGCTTTAGAAGTGCTGCAATCATGTCCAGCACAACGAAAATTACTTTTGTCGGCTATAGGAGCTATTGATGTTCAGGACCCGAACCTGATAATATTTGATCTAGAAAATAGTACACCACGTTTACCTCATCAGATGGCTTTCCAGATCCCAGTGATAGTAAAAAACAGGCCTATTCATCAGACTGTAATTGATGAGGGAGCTTCCATGTGTATTATGTCGATACAGTGTTGGAGATCGCTTGGTTCTCCATCACTAAATCAATCCCCGACAATTCTTAAGGCCTTTGATGGCCGTGGGTTCCATCCGTTTGGCATACTACAAAATTTTCCTATAGGGGTTGAAGGAAAAACTGTTAGTCTGGATGTGGAGGTGGTTGATGGCCCTCTAGACTACAACCTTCTCTTGGGTCGAAGTTGGTCTTACGCTATGACAGTGGTCGTCTCATCGGTCTTCAGAGTAATAAAATTTCCACATAATGGCAAGATCGTGACCATAGACCAGCTGGCTTACTTTTCATCCGACCCAGCCTCTTCAGAGAGTATCCAGCATGTCGGTAAAACGACTATCCCTTATAAGGATGTTGGTGTAGGATTAGTTAAAGATGCCGGTTTACTGGGAACTTTTCCTTTTCCTCCAATCAACGCCATGTCTTCGTTTGCATCCATTCATATGATTACATCAGATACCATTGTTTACGACGATCCTTGGATCGTTCCTTCCGAATCTGAAATAGACTCATTTGGTGATGCTATGCCTTTGTGTCTGTATGAAATTGCTTACGAATCCGTGCAGTCTTTTACCGACCTGCGTTCAACCAAAATCGACCAAATGAATGTGGTCCGTGAGGAATCACTTTTCACTTCAACCTTGGAGTTAATAGCGTTTCCCGAAGTTGTGTCATCTGACGAACAACTTTGTGAAGTCCTGTGTGTAGACGATTTACCATGGGAAGATCTCCATCATAGATATTCGTTTTTACCTGAGGATGATCGCTTTGAAAATGATTTCTCATCAGTTTTTACAGCTGAATATGTCAAAGAAGCTCAGAGTCTAATCAAACATCCTGATTCAGAGCTGAATTTGGGAAACATCTCTCGCACTGTTCCCATTGACATTTCAGTCAAGCCCGGAATCATTGAAAACATTCATATAGGTGCCTCATGTTAAGATGATGAAATTCAGACGTACAAGGCCCTATTTCAAGAATTCCGCGACGTGTTTTCCTGGTCTTATGAGGAAATGCCAGGAATTGATCCCACCATTGTTGTCCATGAGATTAAGACTTACCCGGATGCTAAACCCGTTCGGCAACGTTTGCGTCAGATTCACCCTCGAAAAGCGGCTGCAATTAAAGCAGAAGTCGAGAAGCTGTTGAAAGCAGGTTTCATTTATTTGATCCCCTTAACAGATTGGGTATTGAATATTGTTTCGGTTAAAAAAAAACAATGAACAATAAGAATATGTATCGACTATAGGGATATCAATCGTGCTTGTCCCAAAGACAACTATCCAACACCCTATATCGATCAAATAATTGATGATTGTGCCGACAGTGAAATATTTTCCTTTATGGACGGTTTTTTCGGTTACAATCAAATCAATATTCTACCTGCCGATCAACCAAAAACGGCTTTCATTTGTCCATGGGGGACATTTGCTTATTGCAAATTACCTTTTGGGCTTAAGAATGTCGGAGCCACTTTTCAAAGGGCGATGTGGTATGCATTTCATGACATCAAACACATTGTGCAGCCGTATCTCGATGATTTTCATGCTTATTCATTACATCGAGCTGATCACCTTGTCCATTTACGAGCAATCTTCATGAGGTGTAGGCATTATCATATACGTTTGAACCCACACAAATGTGTCTTCTGTATAGAAGTGGGACGATTGTTAGGATTTGTAGTTTCAAAAGCCAGCATTCGCGTCGATCCCTCGAAGGTAGAAGCTATCATCAAATTGCCTCCTCCTTCGAGTCTTCGCCAACTCCAAAGTTTGCAGGGGAAAGCAAACTTTCTACGTCGATTCATTCCTAACTACGCCGAGGTTACAAAAGGTTTTACACAGTTGTTGAAATAGAACGCTCAATTCTCTTGGGATGAGATAGCTCAGCAATCTTTTGATGCACTTAAGCACGCGTTGACCCATGCACCATTGTTGCATCCTCCCAACTACAACCAAGATTACTTTTTGTACCTCGCCGCCTCTCATTCCACTATTGGAATGGTGTTAGTTCAGGAAGACGAATTCGCAACAGAACATGTGATATATTATCTTAGTAGGACGTTAAATCCCACTGAGCTAAAATATTCGCATGTGGAGAAATTGGCCCTGGTAGCCGTTCAGGCTGTCCAACGTTTTCGTCATTACATTCTTCTCCGTAAAACTACAGTCATTTCGGATTGCAACCCTATGATCTACATTTTGATTAAACAATTGCTAGGGGGCAAGTACTCTAAATGGATCGTTATCCTGCAAGAGTTCGACTTAGAGTTTGAAAAATCTAAGTCTAAGAAATCTTTAGTCTTTGTAGAGTTGATGTGTGACTTCCCGCATGCTGACACAGAAACAGTGGCAGAGGAACCCATTGTGGACGAATCTTTGTTTCTCATCAGCACTTTAGATCCGTGGTATGGGGATATAATCGTCTATCTCCAAACCCAATCCTTTCGGCCGAAGATTCAAAGTCGGAACGTCGAAAAATTCGATTCCAATCCCAACAGTATAAAATTATTGGAGATACTCTTTATCGCCGTGGGGCAGACTTGGTTTTCCGATGTTTCTTAACTCACGAAGAGGCAGAAAGGGTTTTGAATGACTGTCACTCTGGGGTGTGTGGCGGTCATATGTCTGGGTATGCCACAGCTCAGAAGGTGTTGCGTGCTGGCTATTTATGGCCGTCCATGTTTAAAGATTGTATCATTGCGGTCCGAAAATGCCACAACCGTCAAGTGTTTGATCGCAAGATGCGTGCACCACCAGCTCCTCTCCACCCTATAATTGTCGTTGGTCCTTTTGCCAAATGGGGTATCGAATTTATTACATGTAACCCTCACTCAGCTGGGGGGCATGTGTATATCATCCTTGCGGTTGATTATTTTACTAAGTGGGCCGAGGCGATGCCTACATTTGAGGCAGATGGCAAGACAGATGCAATTTTTGTATTCAATCACATTATTGCTAGGTTTGGAGTCCCACAAGTGATAATCACTGACCATGGGCACCATTTTCGAAACATTATGATGACAAAACTTACATGCCAGCTTGGTTTGCGTCACGATAGCTCAACTCCTTATTATCCACAAGCCAACAGTCTGGTTGAGTCCATCAACAACGTTTTGGTTATCATGATCCGACGGATCATTGGGATTCATCGGTCGAATTGGCACAACATGTTATTTTCCAGCTTTGGGCATATCGAACTTCAGTGAAAAAATCAACAGGGTTCACTCCTTTCCAACTAGTTTATAGTTTGGAAGCTGTGTTGCCCATTGAATGCGAAATCCCATCACTTCAAATGGCTGTCGAATTACTTCCAGCTACTTTCGAAGAGGAGAAGCGTTATTATACTTAGCTCAATTAGATGAGACTCGACGCGATGCTGCACTGGCAATCGAGACTCACGTAAAACAAGTGAAAGCTCAGTATGATCGAAATGTGACCCCTCGAATTTTTTCGGAAGGAGACCTAGTGCTATTGTATGATCAAGCTAACGATAAATTAGGTGTTGGAAATTCGTTCCTATGTGGCATGGGCCCTACATTGTTAAGCGGAAGCTAGCAAAAGGGGCCTATGAGCTGGTTGACTTTGACGGGGACTCTTTGGGTAAACCTAGAAATGGACTTTACCTAAAGAGGTACTATGCTTAAATGATGGGTGTGAAGATTTTAGTTAAGTTAGTTAGGATAATTTTTCTTTCTAGCTAGTGTGTTTGTTAGTATAGACAGTGTGCGTAGCTTAGAAAGTGTGTTTTTCGTCGTTATTCTGCTTATCTTGGTTTTACCCTTGATGTTTGCAGATGTCGATGCCTCTCCAAACGTACATTGGATTTGCTGATGGTGCTTGTCGTAATACACAGAATATCTCTTCCGCAACTTGGGTTATCTATTCGCCCTTTGACGAGTTAGTTTCTATGCATGGGGTGAGCCTCGGTCAAACAACAAACAACATTGCAGAATACACTGCAGTGATTGAATTATTGTCTGAATCTATTTCGTTTGGGATTCGGAGTTTGATAGTGAGGTTAGATTCTGAACTCGTTGTATTACAGCTTAATAGAGTTTATGCCATTAGAAATCCAGTGTTATTAAGGTTATTTTTGAGAGTGCGTCTCTTGGAACGTGAATTTGATTACATTGAATATCAACATATTCCAAGGTCTTTAAATACATTAGCAGATGAAATTGCTTCTCGAATGTTAGACAGACATTTGCAATAATCATACATGTAATTTTAAAAACATTTAATCACACATGTTTAACAAGATAAGCCGGTAATAATGATATATATAGATAGGAGCGTGTCAAAAATACATCGTCTTCGATCATACGTTGAAAAACACCTTATGATCGACAAAAATGATAAGTACAAAAAACCAAAATGTCACATGTGTGTACAAAGTGACCATCCAATCACTGGTGGTGCTCCCTATACGACACCACTGCCCGAGCTACCCTACACAAGAACCTCCTAAAAGGTCTTGGGACTGCGACTACATAGCGCTGAAGTCTGATAGGAATATCATCTATAGTAGTCTCTGGTATATCCGCCGTCAGACGCTCTAGATCCTGCTCCAACTCAGCTAAGGTCTCTGTAGCCGCGTCCTGTGGGACCGGTGCCGGTGCAACTGGTTGTCTCCTCTCGAAAGGCTAAAGATTGGCCGGACGCCGTGGACCTACATCTGCATTTTGAAAATTTTTACTGTCAGTTTTGAGACGATATATAAAAAAAAAAATATATAGATAATTTAAAAACTTGTGAAAAATGAAGTACCTCTGTCGTCCCATTGTTCTCCCCGTGGAAGAACCATGTCCGGATCACCACGAAAATCCACTCCAGCATAAGGAAAATCCTGGATCGCAAAGACCTGGTCCTCCAACCAGTGAAAGTAACCCGCAGGAAATCGGACAACTCCCGCTCCCTCATCAAGATGTCGGGCGATCAACGCAACCCATCGCATCAACTTTGGCTCCCGAGGAGGCCCAACCTCAACAGTGAGATGCTGCGGGATCAGCATAGGAACTCTCTCTAGGGCAAAGCTCACAACTAAAGGCCCATACCCAAAGGTCTTTAATTGCCCGTTCTTTGCCCTAGTCAGTTGGCCCTTCATATTGGCCGACACAGCGTCGCACCAGTTGAAAACGGTGCCTCGGAAGCAATCAATCGCCATCCGCATTTGGGACCCGGTGGCAATGTGCAAAGCATCTGCGCCGTAGAGTCTGGTAACTGTAAAGGCAATTACCATAAGTTCAGGTCGGGATATGTATTTGATTTCTATCCCCTTCTCCTGGTTCTGATTATTGCACCACTCTAGTCGGAGACTAGCAAGGGATTGGCCACCCGGCCTAGTCCAAAACAAAGACAGTTGCTTGCCCCTATGAGGCAAACCAGTGAGAAAATATATGTCTGAGGGCTCTATCTCGAGCTGATGCCCTCCGATGTAAAAAAATTGATCCTGAACATTCCACCTTTCAACCAACCACTCTAAGAATTGCACCTGGGCCCTCATGCCAGGTATGGCCCAGTATTTGTAGAGACCGCATGCCTTCAAAGCATCAATGGAAGGTTGATGACCTATTACGGCCAAATCGACATCTTCATGTTCTCTTTCGTGCCAATCAAGCATGGTGGGAAATCTACACACCAGAAAATGTCCATTAGAATTCACTAAATCAAAAATTAATGGTTCAAATTTGAGATTTGGGGGTTTAAAAATGCTTTGCGTGGAGTACGCACCTCGCGTTCAGAAACAGAGCGTGGGTACGCAACTGCTCTGAAGGTAGGTTGCGTACACCCGCCATTTTACCAATGGAGAAAATGTCGGGGTACGCAGGTCACCCATGGGGCACCTACGTACCCCGAAAAGCGGATCTTGAAACCCCAAAGCCCCCCAAAAATCAAACTAGGGCCTAAAATGAAATTCTAAACGGATGAAAACAAAGAGGAGGATGTTGTGAAATACCTGAAAGAGACGGCGCTCGATTCTGACAGTCGGATTCTCCGCAAAGTCCACGGGAAGTTTCTTGCCAAAAGCCCTTTTCTCTCCCTCAACAGTGAAATGGTAAAAATGACATGGTAAAAGGTCTTTTTATAGGGTTTTTTGGATAAATGAATGCTAATTTTGTTTATTTTTCACCATGGAAGGATATTTTTCAATGTATTTTTGCCTATCTTAAACAGGCATGAGTAATGTGTTGTTTTTGTGCAGGACAAAAGGACTTTCAGGGAAAAATTATCATTTTTCATGAACCAAGACATCAGAGTCATCTTTTAAGCCCTTTTCTGACTCCTAAAACATGAAAATATTGCCGAGTGTTTCTTTTACACTCGTTAAAACGGAATTAAAAGACAGTCCCCTTATAGCGCTTTTCTGACCGTAAAAACAAGAAAAGATTGCCGGGTTTTTGTCATTTCAAACTCGATACTGGAAATAAAACGACGTGTCCTTGATCGCTTTTTACTTTTCAGGTCAAAGGCACTAATCATGAAAGTACTCCTTGGTCGCAAGATCAAGTGGTTCTCTCAAGTATTATTTTATACTTTTTCGGGCTTGGGAGACACAAATTTACGAAAAAGTTCAACCCTGGAGTCTTCTTTAGTTTTTTCAGACTCTCTAAAATTGAAAAACGCCGAGTTTCTCCTATACTCGACTCGTTAAAATTTCATAGTAAAGGACCTGTTCGATTACAAACAGGAACGGACCACTCCTTCTTAGGGTTCGAATCTAAACTAAGTTGGACTCATCCGAAGGATGAGCTTATAATCAAGCATATGTTATCCTCCTCAAGCTTGTAAAAAATAAAGAGGTACTTGCTAGAAATGGTGGGGGAAAAGAGAGAAGAATGAGCCTATTTGTTATCCTTTGTCATAGAAAAACCTTATTACCACTCTCGAACACGACACTTTTCATTCACCTGGGTTGGGAAATCCTTTGTCTTAAAGTTGATTAAACCACTTTGAAAGTCTTCAACCGTTTCTGGGTATTAACTTTGGGTCAATCGTCGCCAAGCCATCTGTCGTGTCGTTATGTGTTCAAGAGGTCTCTGCAAATAAACCATTCATATGCAAAATACTTGTCATCCATTTTGACCATCCCTGAGTGAGTCCTTACATCAACATTTCTTCAACTTGAACTATGATTTCATGTTGTGGGCTTGCCTGCAACGGGTCGCTTTCTATCGACATCAGCACATTATCTAGAGAGATGACTTAGAAATCGTCAGTACCTTGAAGTCTGCATGCATCAATGGCAGGTTTCTCGCCTTTGACGGCAGTTTACATCATTGAATTTCGATCGAAGGATTCTGTGACATGTTCGACATCAACCCATTCATTCGCATCTCATGGATTGTACTGGGTACTTTGAGAACCATTGACATCACTGGTGGTTTCTCTCACACTTGTTAACAGTTTACATCAATGACTGGTAATCAAGTGGTTTCTACCATGTTCGACATCAACTCATTTATTCGCATGGATAGAATCGTACCAATTCGGGAAGTAGAAATGAAGACCCTGGATCTAGTTTCCACCATCCAGGCTGCGAGGAGTTTTGTATTCATTATATAGCAGACTAATCATAAACAGATGGTTGCGTCCATACTGTGTCTACATGTGTCTATGATTGTGATGTACTGCAAAATCATTCCTGTATCAAAGCAGTAGTTAGATTGTTAGTTAAAGTTTTCAATCTAAGTATGGGAATGCCTACCTCAGCGATGATATCATCTTATATATGTATTTTGTGTTGAATATTTGCAGGTTCTGACCGGGCTCTCCACAAGATAATCCTTGAAATGATAAAGTACTTCACCCTTCCTAGATGATATAAAACCCTAATCTACTACAGGCTTCGCACTTTAGGGGGCATTCTGTTACACTAAAAAATGTCACCATGACTATTTGCAGTTAGTATGGCTCCATCAACTGTCATACTATCCTCCTTGGCAAGTCTCATGCCTCTGCTTTTCATTTCAAACTCCAAGAAAGAGAGAAAAGTCATTTAAAGTCAACTATCTCTGGGTACGCAGTTTCTCTCAGCCTTACCTGCGTGTACGCAACCCAAGTTCACAATACCTGCGTACTTGTACGCTCTGTATGTAAAGCAATGGGTGCGTACTCCTGTAAAGGTCAAAAGGCACAAGTTTCACTCCAAAAAGTTACTTGTGGTCATTTCTAGAGCATTCTAGAAGCTTGTTTGACGTGTATTGAGCGCCTCCAGATGCTTCATGTATCCCTATGAAATAGGAACTTATCCCATCAAGAGGGGAGCTAACCCATCCAAAGAGGGGCTTATCCCATTGATGGTGGACCTGATTAACTTCCTCTAGAGCACTATAAATACAGGCATTGGGCCAGAGGGAGGGGAGGTTTAAAGCTGAACATTCCTAAGGGTAGATGCTACTAGAATTAGGACTTCCTTGTAGAAGCTTGTGAGGAGAGATTCCCATCCTTTCTTGTTTCATTTGGAAGTGAGTGAGCTGATCAAAGTAAAGGAAAACTCTTGTTGGACCCTTGGAGGGACCTGCACAACACCAAGGCTCAGGTTGTAATGGTTTCTTTTGTTTCCTATTAATACAAATAAGTCCATTCTTCTCAACAATTTGTTATTTATGAGTTGTTTCATATACTCCTTGGTTTGTATGTTAAATATGTTTTATTTTATGAGATATTTAGGTGCTATTTAATCGTTTGATTGTTAATGAATGTAGGTTTCGAAGAGAAGGAGGAGCTCATCCGGATCGACGAGGCTGGACTACTACAACAACGTTGGAATACAGGTAGGATCTAAACACTTGATTTCTTATATGGTAAATGCATATTTAGAGAAGGATTGTTCTTAATTGTCTTATTTGTCACTAGAAAGCCTTAAGCTTCTAGGGAGGTTGGTTTTGTCCGCAAAATCGACTCTTTCCGCATGACACAACCCCCATATTCTTTTCATGGAGTGGGCTCCACCGCCAGCCTGATTTTATAATTAATGGTGTTTAATTAAATCATAACTACAATTTAGGTTCCCCGTCCTCACAATCTATATATATATATATATATATATATATATATATATATATATATATATATATATATATATATATATAAAACTCCCTGAAGCCACATGGGCCCTGGTGTGCACTATAACCTCCCTCTGTTGTATGTAACACTCTCTTGCTATCATGTCAGACCTTAAGTAAGACTGATGGGTAACAGAAAAGCAAGGTTCGAGGTGTAAAAATGATAGTAAATATTTTATTACGAAATAAATGAAGATAATTTAAAACTCTTGGAAAATGATACACCAAGAGATGAGATTCTTGCTAAATGAAATCCCATTGGTGAATGGGAATGGATAATTCTTTCACGATAAGACTTCTAGATCAAATTCTAGATAACTTTAATGGAATGGGAGATAAATATCCATTAAGTTTCTTAGCTAGAGAAAGATGCTAATTTTAAGAAAAACATAAAAGCCTTGCAGGAGAGAAAGGCAAGCTTTTATAGGTAAAGCCATAAAAGCATTGCAGGAGAGAAATGCAAGCTTTTATGGTAAAAGCCTCTCGGGAGAGAAAGGTGAGATTTTATGGCAAAAGCCTATGCAAATGGATAAAAATATCCACAAAAGCGGGATGCCGCTAATAAAAACCATATCATGAAATAGGGCATTAAATACCCATTAAAGAGATCAACAAGAGGGATTTGATCAATGGGAAAGAACTGTCAGCTAAGGGGTGAACTAGAGGAAGTCAGTTCTAGGTTGGGTGGTGGTGCTTGATTTTCCAAGTGACATTATTTCAACTAATCAGGTTTGATTCAATTGCATATGATGTTCTGTATGTTGGCTCCTTCCTCTTTATGTTGTCGAATCTTTAAGCATATGAGTATAATTGCATGTGATATCCTTATTTATAAGATGGTTGGATACTTAATGTGAAAACCACTGAATATAAATTTAATCGACATTAAATTTATTTACTGTTTAGAGCATAGTAGGTGATTGTTAGTATTGTGTCAAGGAGGTATGTGACAAATGGTATTAAATCTCATAGGTTCAAATACTATGGCCTATGTGCTGACCCACATCTATAAGATATGAATGAGTTGTAGGTCCTATTCCAATGAGTTCTAGAGTAGTGCCCTAAGGCATTAGAATACATAAAGGTTGAAACTAAATCTTAAAATGATTTATCTGAGGACTTTGAAAACAAAGGTAATTCTAAACTAAGGTTGTTGTTTCCAATTGCAAAAAAAGATCACTTAAAAACAGAAGTAGTTTGAAACTCTGATTCAGATCACTAGATATTTATTTATAAGGGATTTACTATTATTATTATTATTATTTTATTTTATTTTCAACCGCGAAGGGAGAAACAAAGAACCATGCATTATAAGAATATTAATCTTCCACCATGTTATTAATTATGTGACAAGAAGCCCTAATCTTTTGTGATGCGAATAACTAACCCTAGCCTCTGTGCCGTGAAGGCTACAAGTTCAATGATCTTGGTAGTTTGCTTTATTTTCCATGACTTGTCGACCTTCTCCGTGACACATTAGATGACTTTAATATTATATTAATATTATATTATATTATGTGGTTTGCATTTTCCATGTGAAATTTCCATGCTCAAAGAAATTACTTTGACTTGCACCTATCTCTCTAAGGGTGGCTTTAATGTCGGTGACTCGATTTATGGTTTGTAATTATGTCTTTAAGCTTTCCAATTGCATAGCCTATGGCTCGTGTTATCTATGCTATGCATTATGCATCATGGTTTGAATTTCATCCATCAAGGCTCGTTTTAGCTATGATATACATTATTCACTATGATTTGTATTGCATAAGAGTAATACCTTCAACTATGGTAATAATACTACGATCATGATATATGGAAATACTAGTTAAATGTATTTATGACAATGTAAGCATGGTTTGGGTAGATGCATGGTTATATGATAAAGACTTTGATGTGATTATTGTAATAGTGGTATGTGACCAATGGAATGGTTTATAAACTGTGCTTCATAATTACCGAGGAATTCTTGGTTGTAGGTCAACGTAATCTCTACTACATTAGAAATCACATGAATCTAATACTTTGAAATCCAAGGCATAGGCCATTAACACATGCTAAAATTGTCGACATCCACGTCACTCTTGGAAATACACTAGGCATCCTTGATTGGTCAAAAACCCTAACACTTCTCTTGATAGGATTCTACACATTGAAAACAAATTGAAATTCACGCATTCACAATTGATTCTCGTCACATGTTGAGATATAGATAATCTTGCAGCTGGATTCTGCTGAATCATATCTATTTCTTTTAGAACAATAAAAGAATTGAAGATTCTCTATCAATTTTTTAAAAGGTAAATTTCATATGTCAAAGAATTCAGATACCTGAATTGCTGCAAGTGATTTGGTTATGAAGATCATAGTTTTAAATGCAATTGAAGTAGGCTATAGGTCAACTATTAAATTTCCCGCATAAAGAATTACTCACATGTGTATACCTTATATTTATGGGTATGCATGTTTAGATAATTCAGATTTGTAAATATTGAAATAATATATCTATAATATATATAGAACGAAATTATATTCTGCTATACCGTGGGTGACAAGTTCTAGCTCCCTGCAATGTGGTTTGAAATATAACGAAGAATTGATGAAATTTGACTTAAAAGTCTTTTCCCTCTGTGGCGCTTGTTACCCTCTTAATGGTAGATTGAATCAGAGCGGCGTCAATCAACACCAACTTGAATAGTGGGAGGCCATGACATGCCACAGAGACCTCCAAGGAACTGGTATTACCAACCTGTTGTTTCTGTCTTATACTCGAATTAAGTTATTGATTTTGGAACTTTCCAAAACCCTGTGCCATTAAGCTCTGTGGAGTACTTGGTTACGGTAGGAAGGGTCTGTTATTGGTAGTTTTAAAACACAACAACACCTTCCCAATTTGATTATCGGAGAAAATATCTGTGTCGACTACATTTTCGTCTTCGAGCTACGATGCCTCCCTTTCTTCTTTCCTTATCCACTGATCTGGAGGTGTTCATGTGTGATTGCTAATTGAGTTGCACACTTGTACTAAATCATGAGCATACCCATTCTAAAAAAACTAAATTGATGTGGAATAAAATCATTCAGTTGGATAATGGTTATCCTGATTGGCACACCCTTAAAATAAGGCAATTTGGATAATGTTTATCTCGATCTTCACACTGAAAGATTATCTCTAGCTCATATTCTCCTTGCATGAAATGATATTGGACACAACACGTATGTAATGTCTTCTTGATTATCTTGATCAATTAATAGTTTCTTCGATATAAATACTCCCCATACCCATCCTTTGGTATTGAGTTTCATCTTTTCTATGTTGGAACCATATTAGGGGTCAAAAGGGGAATGTTGGGGTCGATGACTTTGGAGTGATCAGAGCTTCTTAGCCGGTTTCGATGTTAGGATCTACAGAATTACAGGCTGTCAAATTTTCACAAATTCCTTCTCCTCGATCAAAGAAGCAAAGCTGTTGCTAATGTCGTGTTGTGGTAAAAACACAACCCCCCATTTTTTACTTGCTCAACTCAAATAATGGGGACCCTTTCTATTAAAAATTTGGCTAAGCACCTTTTTGGATTTTTATTTTAGTTGATTGCCCTACGCTTTTGTTAATTTTACATTTTCTTTGAATTCTGGTTTTGATTGCTTTGTTAGAATCGATTTTTTATAAACTTCCCATTGACGTTTGTTTCGCCTCATTTGGTCAACTGGTTTGAAAATGGCACTCATTTGAAGTCTCATCATTTATCTAGCCTGGGTTAAAAATGCATAAAATGTACAATATTGCATTTTGTAAATAAATTAGTTCAATAAGGAATTCATTTTAAATATTAACCTGTAGCGAGTTTTTACTAAATTTTTTCATTTTTAGTTATGCGGCCAAATCATTAATTATCGGGATTTTAAGAAGTTCACTTTAATTTCCAAATTAAATCCTAATCTCAAAAATCTAAACATTCAAGTGGATGCAGTTTATTTTTTATTTATTTTCCAAGTGGCTGTAGTTTAGTTAATTTCATAACTAAATTTCATTAAAATAAAATCAAAACAAAACATTAATTTTATATATTAAATTTCAAAATAATTAAATTAATTATTATATAAAATATAATTAATTTAATTAAATTAAAATTTAATATATAAAATTAATATATATAAAATAAAATTAATTGCATCGGGATTTTTTATCGCATCGCAAGTCTTATTCGCAACACATTTTCAAACCCCCCGATATACATCATACCTCCACCTCCGATGCGATATCGCATCGGGAAATTGGACTTAACATATTTAAAAAACCCATTAGTCATTTCCGATGCGAGTTGCCGATAAAGAATATTTCATGAGCTCCGATGCGAATGGGCGATATGAAAATATGCCATGAGCTTGTTATAAGTTTTGTTTTAATAAAAAAAGGCCTTATTCAAAACTTCTTCATGGTAGGTTACGTATGGAGTGTAGGTTATTATAGATTTTTTATATTAGTTTGTATATTAATATGTTATATATTAATTAAATTAATTAATAAAATGTAATATATTATATTATTTAAATTAATATGTAATATTTAATTAATTTAATTAAAATTTAAATATCATTCAGATTAATATTGATTAGTTTTTTAATTAGATTAAATTTGTTTATAAATCGCTAATTAGATATCGATTAATTAGATTAATAAATAGTTCATTAATAATTAATTTAATTTATAAATTAACAATTAGTTTAGAATTAATTAGAATTCTAATTTAGGATTTATTTTTTAATGAGAATTTTGATTTTTTTTAGCCCAGCAACAGAATTTCCAGATTTACATCAGATTTGATCCATCAACTTTGGAGGCTCATAAATTGAGTTATACTTGGCCAAATGAGACCCAGGATGGCTCATTGGAAAGAGAAAATCAAGGAGAACATTTTGGAGGAGGTTTCACCAACGTATTTACTCATTTATTGGGTCAAAAATCAGGCAGAAGATCAGGCTCCGAAATTTGAAAAACAAAATCAATTTTCTGAGTTATTTTCTTCAATTTCATTTATCCAAAGCCTCTTCTAATTGCAGATTCACTCGTCAATGATATTCTTGGCCAATTAAATCATCTCAGGCATCAATAGAGAATTTATATTTTATAGAATTTGATTGGATTTGATTTAAATGCGAGCAATGCCATGTTGATTTTATTGTTGCATTTTAATTTATTTTGATTTCTTTTTGCAGGAAAACAGTGGAAGAAATATGAAGGAAAGGATCTCAATCAATGAGAATGCTCCAGCAATTGGATTTGGCAGATTTCTCTTCACAAAACTTTCCTCTCAAGAATTCCTTCACAGATAGTATAAGTAATAGATTGCAGAATGTAATAAGGGGCTGCTCTCCTCTGCAATTTTGGACTTCTGAAAGCACTATTGTTATAGGAATTTAGAGTTGTAGGAGAGAGGAGAGAAATCTCAGATCTGGGAATTATTGAGGATTTTCCTTTTGTAGTTTGAATTATACATGAAGGGCAAAGTTTGCACTATTGTGGCCTTAGCTTTGAAAGTAGAAGTTCAAGCAATGTAAAGGGCTGTTGGAGACCAAGGACAGAGAAATGGATGCAATAAATTGATATTTCTAATACTACTATTTCAAATATCAGTTTTATTTTTATGGTAACAAGAATGTGTCATTTTGTTCATGTTTTGCACTATTGTTAAAATGAGTAATTTGTCTCAATCTTGTTATTATGTATCTCTGTTTTTATGGATCAATTTCTCATTTTTGAGTAACTATTTACTCATAAATCTGTCTTATAAAACTGATTTATTGAATAGTAATGTGTTGTGAACTATTTCCACATATTACTGTTTAATTATTAGATTTATTGATTTAATAATTAATATCATTTTTGTGAACTATTTCCTGAATGTTATTGCTTTATTATTTCAGTTAAAAGGTCTCAATAGGATTTGTTTTGATATCCACAATATCAGTTAATTGAATTACTTCATTAACATGATATTCATTATAAGCAAAGCATGTTTAAATCCCAATATTTTAATTATCTGGCTCTTAGTTGGGTTAGATCTATATCTACCTAATTAAGATAGGATTAAGATTAGTTTCTTTTGTTTGCATCATAGAATAAGTTTGCATTTAGAGTAATTTTGCATTCTTTTAAGTCCTCTCCTCAAAGAGGAAAAACTTTAGTTGTCGCTTGGCTGAACCCAAATCAGCTTAAGGGTCATTCTCTTGCCTGATCAGCAAGAAGAAGTGATCTGATGTCCCTGTCTATTGGTAGTTAAAGATACATTATAAACCAATAGCAATAGGGAGAAGGTAACTGGACCTAGATGAACAGTCGGAGCCACCACACCAAACGGAAAAGGAGCTGCTTTTAAGGTCCGGACCGGGTGGTTATCCCCCAATGTTGTTGCAGCGATTTTCGAGGCATCAACATTTTTGGCGCTAGAAGGAGGGCCTGAGAAATTTGTCTATTGGAGTCTTTTCAATTTTAACATTTTGTTTATGGCTCCTCTTAAACTTCCAATATGAAGTTGTATCCATGGACGTGCATCCTCTAATACTCCACCCAAAGTGGTAAGACTCTTGTCTCAGGCAAAGTTTAATGGTAAGAGAAATTCTTCTGCTTTTAACCATGTCTTTCAATTTATTCAAAATGTTTCAAATTATGATTTTCAAGGAATTGATGAAGGCATTTTATGCAGAATTTTTACTCTCACATTTGCGGCAAAAGCCAGAAACTGGTGCAAAACTCTTCCAGTTGCCTCAATCCATAGCTGGGATCAATTTGTTACAATTTTCATTTGTAAATTTGACAGCTACGATTATGAACAGGTATGTCAAGAAATTGAATATCGACGAAGGTTTAAAAATGAATCTGTTAATGATTTTCATATTCAATTTCACTTAAATTGTTTAAGATCTAGCGACGAAGATAAACCTACGGAAGAAGAATCATTAGATTGGTTTAAATATATTAGTTCTCTTCCAACCATTCCCAATCCATATGAAATTGATTCAAGCTTTGTTCCATCCCCTTCCAATACAAATGAGAATCCCAATTTGGATGTGCAAATAAATGGTGATGAAGTGGTTTTACAAACCTTGGAAAATATTTCCATTCAAATGCAAGAAGACAACAATAGCAATTTTGGGGAAAAAGCCGCCTTGAAATCTGAAAGCTACTTTGAAGAAAATTCAGAAAATCAAATCGCAAATCAGCAAGTACAAGCAGCAATCAAAGTAAATAAAATGCAAACTACTGTACAAATTTCTGAATTTCTCCATGACGAGCAAATGCAAAAATCAGAAAAGCAAAGCAGCGTTCTTCAAGAAAGCATATGCACACAAAGGAATGATCAACAATCTGAAATTTACAATGAGCATAACGCAAAAGAGTTCTCAAACAGAGACACTTTTAAATGCATTGTTTCAGGTTCACATTTTTCCCTTTATCCTGATATTTTTAATGATAGTAATTTTTCTCCTCTTAGTATCAATGATATTTCAGAAATTAAAGAGGATGATTTAAATGAATTTCCATTAAATTTTTATCAAGATAAAGAAACAATAATTGATCATTCTTTTGCCACTAATGAACATGAGATTTTTGTTCCTCCTTGTTTTGGTATATTGGATGAAATCGAAGGGAATTCCAGGCAATCTTGTGAGGTCATTTATGATGATTACTCTGACATTGAGGATGTTGATTTTTATTCTTCTCAAGAGAATCCTCATGATAAAATTCAAATAACATTTGAGGATGAGGAACGCTTCAATTTAGGAATTATCCCAACTAATCCTCATTTTAGAGCAGCAAATTATCTTCATGATTTCACCATTCAAGAAATCATACCAATTTATGATTCATATGAGGATCAAACTCCCATTCCTATTCATAATCATAATTTGTTTTCTATTTCACAAGTTGGAATTCGAAATTACCCAAATTCCATAATTCTGGCCATTCCTTGTGAAAATGAAATCATTTCAAAACGATCCCAAATGTGCTGTAACATTAGTTGTAAAAATAGTAATTTCATTTTATTTTTATTTCCCCACTTATTTTGTATAAAATCAAATTTAATTTTTCAAATTTTCCACACTTTTCGCTGGCATATTGAATACCTTACTATCAAACACTCAATTGATGCATTGCCCAATTGGGAAATTCAAGTTTCATATTATAATCATCAGCATCGAAAGATATTAACATTCCAACTTATATCAATGCTAATGTTTCATCAAAAGCTTCTATTTTTTCAAAGGCAATGTCAACAAGAGAATGTATTTTTGCAATCTGGCCAGCAATTCAATTCAATTAATAAATTGCCATTTTATTTGAAAGGCTTCCATCCATTTTTCATTGACTCATTTGAAAATTGTTTGGAAATTTTTCCTTCAAGAAAAATTGTCAATGATTTAACATTTGTACATAACACTAACAAATTTTTTCAGGTCAAAGAATCTAAAAATTCATCTTCACAATCTGGCCTGTTATCTCTTCCTTTGAACATTTCCCAATTTTTAATAGAGGTCCATCCAGATTTCTATGATTCAATTGGAAAGGAAAATTCAAGAGAAAGAGATTTTAAATAAATTACTAACAATAACAATAACTGTACATTCCGATTTCATATTTAATTTTCTTAGTTTAATTATATTTGTATTTTTATTACTAACATTTGAATTGTATATAAACAGAGGAATTAAAATGAAAAAGTGGTTACACTGGAAATATGACTATACCTAGTCATTTTCATGTACATGGTTAAAATAGGAGTAGAATTAAATTAGTTAGTTTGTTTTATGTAGTTAATTTATTTGCAATAGTTCTGTAGATTAAAAAATAAAACAAAGCAATCAGCCTTCTCATACATGTTCAGTGGAAACATTTTTCCTTATCAGAAAATTTTAATTCTTGCTTTCCTTTTCGAAATTTTTTATAGCGATATTTCTACTCTGCCTAGTTTGAATAATGTCTTGATTAAATTCAATTAAAGTTGCACTTGGTATCGATTGCTTCAAAGCCACTTTTCATCATTTTGGGATTTCCTTCTAAGATTTTCTCTTGAAATTTATATGGTAAGGATTTGAGGATTAAAAAGCTTCATAACCCCATTATCCCATGAAATGTATGACTGTATATGTTAAGCTTAATTCTAATTCAATCATTATTAGTCAATCTAACCTTTCACAGTAATCATATGAAGTTCATATTATCTTCCTCGGAGTTTGTTAAAAGCTGATTTTAAGGATGTCCATTTTTCCAAGTGCACACATTCAAATCTGTTTTGATATTTTTCTATAATTAGTGGCTTAATCTCATTCTGATCTTTAGTTTATTATCTGATGCTGTAAAATGCATCATCTTTATTTACTGAAGGCATTATTGAACAATCACTATAACAATACAGATTTTTCTCAAGATTAATTCGCAATGAGCAGAGTTAATAAATTGTTGTTTCACTTCGAAAGGGAAGCATAGCTTAATATTTATTTCTGATAAATTTTATATTCCCTGGACATGAATAAACAGATTTTATTTAGGTTGATTGCAAACTTAGATTTAGAATAAATGATGAGATGTTTTTGAACAAAGTCAAAATTTTGATAAATCGAAGGAAGAATTTGAAGATTCATAAGGTAAAATTTACAAACAAATTCTTTTCAGGTACGCATTTACAAGTTTATTCTCATCCATTATTAGTTCATATTTTCCTTAGTTTATTTTTTATTTGTGTTTTGTTTTATTCGCAAGTTTTCAGTTGTTTTCAAAACTTGAAGTAAGCAGCAAACCCAATTCAAATTTGCAATAGGCTCAGGGAAATTTTATTTGTGATGCATTAGAATTTAAGAATTTTTTAATTTTTCTTTTATTCACTTAGAAAACCCAATTGAAATTCCAAGGAATATCATAAGACCATTCGCATCATTAGATTTCATCGGAAGTAATTCTTAGCATTTCTTTGCTCATCAAAGACCTCCGATGTATTATCTTACTCATATGCCATATCGCATTTCGCATATCGGAGGTTTGCAAGTGAAGTATACTTCCATGAACATGAATCGCCGATCTCCGATAATCGACTTTACCGATATTGCGATAAACACATAATTCCGGACCCGATATGAAATTCAAATCAAATTCATAAAATATCGCGTCCGCTTAATCGCAATAATGGTAGGAGCATAACTTTAAAAGGACCAATCTCTCGGATCCGATATGTTATCAAATTTTCATCATAAAATTATCGGGTCCACTCTTCATCGCAGATCGGCATATTGAGAATTGTTATATCGTGCGCTTAAGATTGCCGATCGCGATCGCCGATTAGTTATGTCGTTCATCACATCGCCGATATCGCAATCGCTTCCTTGCAGTTTTATTTATGGCCGATGTCTCGGATCCGATATGTTATTGAAATTCCATCATAAAAGTTATCGGGTCCGCTCTTCATCGCATATCGGCATCGCAAAAAATATACTGTGTTACATCGGGTACCCAAAGTTTGCCGATTGCCGATTAAGCTACGTCATCCATCGCATCGCCGATAGTGCAATCATATTCATCACATTTTTTATGCTCACGTCACTTCTCTGAATCTACGATGTGCGTTTTGCGATACGGGAAGCACAATGTAAATATTTTCCGATCCCTAATATAATATTTCTTTAATAACGTGATCGCTTCATTTCATTGCACATATTCTCATCGCATGTTCTTAATCGGCAATTTGCCAATGCAATCTTCGATGCGATAGCTTCCAATGCATGCCTTTGAGCCATTAACATTTAATCGATAAATGGCATAGCAACAAAAGTGAAGTCTTGCAAATTAAAATTCAAGCATGGTGAAGAGACATGTGATGTGAATCATCCGATACAGCGATATATTATTTTAAAAGCGAGCTTGGGTAACCACTATGGTAAGAAAATAGTTAATGACCAATTTGTAGCATATTTAAACCATTTTGATTTCTCATACATTTCAGTTTTAAATATATAATTCCATAATTAAAAATGGAATTCAATACCTCTCTATCTTCATATATAAATTTTATTATCTTGAATTTGGTCTTGATTCTGGACAATTTATAAAATCATGGAATTTATAAGAAACTTATGATATTTTGAGAAATAGTCATTGCTGCAAATTCTCATTCTCATTTTTGATGCATTTGTTTTAATTTCAATTCCCTTGAGCACTAAGCATTCCATTTTTACTGCTTGCTTTAGTTTAAATAAAATAAATAATGATTTTGGGGTTATATGATTTTGGTTAGTTTGACTTCTTCATGTTTTTAATATTAATTAAAATAAGAAGTCAGCCACTTTGGAGAAACTAATACCTTTCAGGTAAGATCAAAAGCAATGATCCAATGGTAAGATTCATGTACCCACTTTCATTAATTTCCATTTCATCACTCTAGTTTCATTTTTGTTTTTAAATTATGCTGATATAAAACTCTGTTTTGCAGCTCTCCATTTGAAGTTTCCAATCCTCCGCCAGATCATATTTTCGAAGTCCATACTCTTCTCCTGGCTTTATTTCAAGAAGCAGCGATAATCTTCATCGAAACAGCTACACCAGGAAGTTTCTGAACCTTTAATCTGTTTCTTTAAGCATTCATTTTCTTTTAGAAAATGATTAAGATGATGCTTGGGAACAAGAAGACTCATATCAAACAGAAATCATTCATTGTGGCTGAATTTTACGATCACTATTATCTAAAAGCCTAAAGCATTCACAACTCTGCAAGATATGTTTTTCTAGATTTCAACATAAGAAGGAATGATTACATGCTTATTTTCTTTTTCTTCATATTGTTGGAGACATTGGTATAAACATTCTTGTTTGAGTTTATCTTGCGAGACTTGGATTTTCCTTGCCATTTTTAGAGATTTCTTTGTTTTTATTTTTGTTCGCTGATTTTTTTTCTCATTGTAGTATAAGAATTCTTTTCCTTCGGATTTCAGTTTTGATTTTGGTGACTTTGCCGTGATTTATATGGAAGGCCTACTTGTTACCTAACAATGGTCAACATGCATGGAGAAAAATTGTTAATAGTCATCTATTAGCTTTTTCTTAAATCTCTTAGTAGAGTTTGATTTTCTTATTATAAAGGTAGACATACTTAAGGAAGAGATTACCAATCAAGAGAAGTTGGCAAAGTATCATAAAATCTGAAAATTTCTTTTTCATCAAATTGTAATCATTTTGAGATTTCAAAATTTCATTAGGATCTTTCAAAGTTCCATTATCAGTCAAGAAAAGTTATTTTTAACCAAGTAAAGACACTTTACAGCAAAGCACCTTTAACTCTGAAATTGTCATTCGTAACTCTTAAGGAGTCAATGATTCTCCCTGTCCCAAAGAGTCTTATTTTCTAGAGTATAATCCAGAAATATATTTAAACTTAAAAGATAAGAGGTCTCATCGTGAGCCTGCTTACCATGATCATAGGGGAAAAATAGGCTGACATTACCAACACTGCTAAACAAACCAGGGTAATGGCTTATGATTGCAAACAATTATAAGACAAGGGGTCTCATCGCGAGCCAGCTTGTTCAGTCCAATTTTAACCAGTGAATGGCATTGTCAACTATCTGGCCACCAAACCAGGACAATGGCTTTTAAGAGAAATAAAATAAAAAATTCAAAGAAAATAAACATATATAAATGGATTTATCTCTAGATCAATAATTTTTAAACAGATGGGATTCTGAATCATTTATGATTAAAAGGTAACCCTGTCGAGACTATAGATGTTTGCTGGTAGCAGTGGCTCTACCTATGACAAAGGAGTATATTTTAAAAGCTAAGGTGTAAAGTGACCCCTGATTTATCTCTACAACTAATTAAGGACTGATGAAGAATTTTGAAATATTTTAATGTATGAGGAATTTTAAGAAAAATTACAATCAGATGATTCTTGCTTTTATTCAGACTAATGAACTTAGTCAAGCATTTCAAGCATAATGTTCTCTTCTTTAATTATTTTTACTTTAATTTTAGGAAAATCTTATTCATATCAAACAGAGATAACTGGTTCTTCTCCCGCGTGTCGCCATTGTTGTGGTAAAAACACAACCCCCCATTTTTTACTTGCTCAACTCAAATAATGGGGACCTTTCTATTAAAAATTTGGCTAAGCACCTTTTTGGATTTTTATTTTAGTTGATTACCCTACGCTTTTGTTAATTTTACATTTTCTTTGAATTCTGGTTTTGATTGCTTTGTTAGAATCGATTTTTTATAAACTTCCCATTGACGTTTGTTTCGCCTCATTTGGTCAACTGGTTTGAAAATGGCACTCATTTGAAGTCTCATCATTTATCTAGCCTGGGTTAAAAATGCATAAAATGTACAATATTGCATTTTGTAAATAAATTAGTTCAATAAGGCATTCATTTTAAATATTAACCTGTAGCGAGTTTTTACTAACATTTTTCATTTTTAGTTATGCGGCCAAATCATTAATTATCGGGATTTTAAGAAGTTCACTTTAATTTCCAAATTAAATCCTAATCTCAAAAATCTAAACATTCAAGTGGATGCAGTTTATTTTTTATTTATTTTCCAAGTGGCTGTAGTTTAGTTAATTTCATAACTAAATTTCATTAAAATAAAATCAAAACAAAACATTAATTTTATATATTAAATTTCATAATAATTAAATTAATTATTATATAAAATATAATTAATTTAATTAAATTAAAATTTAATATATAAAATTCATATATATAAAATAAAATTAATTGCATCGGGATTTTTTTTATCGCATCGCAAGTCTTATTCGCAACACATTTTCAAACCCCCCGATATACATCATACCTCCACCTCCGATGCGATATCACATCGGGAAATTGGACTTAACATATTTAAAAAACCCATTAGTCATTTCCGATGCGAGTTGCCGATAAAGAATATTTCATGAGCTCCGATGCGAATGGGCGATATGAAAATATGCCATGAGCTTGTTATAAGTTTTGTTTTAATAAAAAAAGGCCTTATTCAAAACTTCTTCATGGTAGGTTACGTATGGAGTGTAGGTTATTATAGATTTTTTATATTAGTTTGTATATTAATATGTTATATATTAATTAAATTAATTAATAAAATGTAATATATTATATTATTTAAATTAATATGTAATATTTAATTAATTTAATTAAAATTTTAATATCATTCAGATTAATATTGATTAGTTTTTTAATTAGATTAAATTTGTTTATAAATCGCTAATTAGATATCGGTTAATTAGATTAATAAATAGTTCATTAATAATTAGTTTAATTTATAAATTAACAATTAATTTAGAATTAATTAGAATTCTAATTTAGGATTTAATTTTTAATGAGAATTTTGATTTTTTTTAGCCCAGCAACAGAATTTCCAGATTTACATCAGATTTGATCCATCAACTTTGGAGGCTCATAAATTGAGTTATACTTGGCCAAATGAGACCCAGGACGGCTCATTGGAAAGAGAAAATCAAGGAGAACATTTTGGAGGAGGTTTCACCAACAGATTTACTCATTTATTGGGTCAAAAATCAGGCAGAAGATCAGGCTCCGAATTTTGAAAAACAAAATCAATTTTCTGAGTTATTTTCTTCAATTTCATTTATCCAAAGCCTCTTCTAATTGCAGATTCACTCGTCAATGATATTCTTGGCCAATTAAATCATCTCAGGCATCAATAGAGAATTTATATTTTATAGAATTTGATTGGATTTGATTTAAATGTGAGCAATGCCATGTTGATTTTATTGTTGCATTTTAATTTATTTTGATTTCTTTTTGTAGGAAAACAGTGGAAGAAATATGAAGGAAAGGATCTCAATCAATGAGAATGCTCCAGCAATTGGATTTGGCAGATTTCTCTTCACAAAACTTTCCTCTCAAGAATTCCTTCACAGATAGTATAAGTAATAGATTGCAGAATGTAATAAGGGGCTGCTCTCCTCTGCAATTTTGGACTTCTGAAAGCACTATTGTTATAGGAATTTAGAGTTGTAGGAGAGAGGAGAGAAATCTCAGATCTGGGAATTATTGAGGATTTTCCTTTTGTAGTTTGAATTATACATGAAGGGCAAAGTTTGCACTATTGTGGCCTTAGCTTTGAAAGTAGAAGTTCAAGCAATGTAAAGGGCTGTTGGAGACCAAGGAAAGAGAAATGGATGCAATAAATTGATATTTCTAATACTACTATTTCAAATATCAGTTTTATTTTTATGGTAACAAGAATGTGTCATTTTGTTCATGTTTTGCACTATTGTTAAAATGAGTAATTTGTCTCAATCTTGTTATTATGTATCTCTGTTTTTATGGATCAATTTCTCATTTTTGAGTAACTATTTACTCATAAATCTGTCTTATAAAACTGATTTATTGAATAGTAATGTGTTGTGAACTATTTCCACATATTACTGTTTAATTATTAGATTTATTGATTTAATAATTAATATCATTTTTGTGAACTATTTCCTGAATGTTATTGCTTTATTATTTCAGTTAAAAGGTCTCAATAGGATTTGTTTTGATATCCACAATATCAGTTAATTGAATTACTTCATTAACATGATATTCATTATAAGCAAAGCATGTTTAAATCCCAATATTTTAATTATCTGGCTCTTAGTTGGGTTAGATCTATATCTACCTAATTAAGATAGGATTAAGATTAGTTTCTTTTGTTTGCATCATAGAATAAGTTTGCATTTAGAGTAATTTTGCATTCTTTTAAGTCCTCTCCTCAAAGAGGAAAAACTTTAGTTGTCGCTTGGCTGAACCCAAATCAGCTTAAGGGTCATTCTCTTGCCTGATCAACAAGAAGAAGTGATCTGATGTCCCTGTCTATTGGTAGTTAAAGATACATTATAAACCAATAGCAATAGGGAGAAGGTAACTGGACCTAGATGAACAGTCAGAGCCACCACACCAAACGGAAAAGGAGCTGCTTTTAAGGTCCGGACCGGGTGGTTATCCCCCAATGTTGTTGCAGCGATTTTCGAGGCATCAACATGTCGCTGAATCAAAATTATCCCTAGGAAAATTATGGTTCAAAAGTGACAAGATTTTACAGATGAGTGAAGCCTGCTAGGGTTCAAAGGCTGTAAATATGTTTTATTCATAGTAACTATGAGCTAAGAAATGGCCTTTTGGCACCATATGGATCGCAACGCACTTGGAGCACACACTCAGGAAGAACTAGGTCGCGGATACTGATATCAACATCTCCATTGGTGCCAATTACACTCCGCCCATCCAATCATTTGTTGCTTTGGGCTGTGAGGATATATTCTCAGAAGGTGAATTACCTCTTCAATGACTACAGTGAAACCCTGGTAAAGATCAAGCAAGAATTTCATTCTACTGTAGTGGATCTGCCACCAGAGGCATCAACAACACCATATCATTCTATTACTCTTCCGAAAACTTTTGATCTTGATGATTTAGACTTTCTAGATAGCTCCTTTTACCATGGAAATTTTGTGGATCATCATGTTACAACCTGATAGAAAATTACCCTACAAGATCCTGTATAAGACACTGTTTATTTGGGATCTCAGTTTGGTCTTGATGAGAGATTTAGGGATGGTTATGCTTCACAAATGGGTCTTGTTTTTTATGAGGATTAATGGAGTTTTTGGGAATTCATGGTGAATTAGACAAGAGCAAAGGCTCATGATCAGAAACATAATCCTCTATAAACCTCTATTAATCTCATCATCTAGAAAATGGTGGATTGAATCGGTCAGAAACTTGAAGAATTTTGCATGGAATCAATTTTCCTTTAGTTTTTTTTTTGTTGGTTTTCATTTTTTTTCTTAAGGATTTGAAATCCTTCCATGATAATTACATTATATCTCATATTTACCTCCATTGTAAATGGTAGCTAACTTGGAGAGGTAGGGTGGTGAGGTGCTTAGGTCATCTTTAGAATATTGATTGAGAAAAGTCCCTGAAGAAATTGCAAGCTCAAAAGAGCTGATCTGCGATTTGTAGAACATATGGCACTCCTAGTGGGTGGGGTTGAGACATGGGTGGAGCCTAATATTCTAGATGATGCTTGATAGAGTAGATGGCCATGCTCACAGTGATGCACCTAGGAAAAACTTGAGTTGTTGGACACGTGAGTTATTTCCGTTCTCTTTTATGGTCACTCTTAATATGATAACCAACAATTTTATGATCATAGAATTATTTGTTGTGTATGGACATGATTCACTTTTATGCACAAGGATGTCTCTATTACAGTCATTAAAAATCCATCATGGTTCCTACTTAAATAAGAGGTCTTTTCCTACAAGTTAGAATTTTAGTGATTTTCATTGATTTATAATTGACCTAAACCGGTAAGGTTAAGGATGAAATAATTAAATTATGAGATATTTGTTTTAATACATAACACATCCTTTCTCATTATGCATATGATGAGTGTTGTGGATGAATGATGATAATATATGGCTCATTTGTGTGCCTACGATGAGATGCATTATGTGCTTACATGCATGGATGGTGCAATTTTTCACTATTTCCCATGATTTAAAATTGGTTTAAGATACTTTAGACATGATAGACCCAACTTTAGATGGTATAGTTGAGGTCAAGGAATGAAAAAAATTGTAATATTTTTTAAAGCATGATTATTATGGAAAGTTTGGATGATGGAATTTAGTGGGAGGGTCATCATGGCTAAATAAATACAAACTAATGTCGATTAAGATAGTACATCCAAGGACATAACTTAATGGAATGAAGTTTATACTTATAGAGATATTAAGAAAGGGTGAAATATGAAGGGAAGAAAGGTTGAACTCTTATGAGGTAACTGACAAACAAAAATAGATAAAATGACAAGTGCTATTTCCATAGATCATGGCCAACACGAGGAAAGATTAAAATAAAAGTATATAAATGGAATCTAAATAAATCACAGGAAAGAAGTTCATGACATTCTATCCACCATTTCATAAATTTATTGTTAATTAAATGGTTTTCCATCCTAGAACAAACTATGAAGGTTTTCCTTATTTGCATCTATTCATGGAGCTTTTCCATGAAATATTTTTAAGCTCAAGAAAGACAGGTCTTTGTACAAGGTATTAGACTAGGTATCTTGATTAATTATATTTTCTTTAAATTTAATATTTTTTTCATTGGTTGGTGCATCAACATGTAATGATGCAATCCATTTTGGATGTGGTTTTGCCACTGGTGGAACCATTTAATTCACCCTTAGTGGGAAAATTCTTTAAATATACACTATTGAGGGGAACTAAACTTTATCAAGTCATTATTATGATATTCAATAGAAACATGCATATTTAATAAGTTGGAACCTACAAGTTTCTTTTTTAATAAATTAATATCCCAATAATTATAATGGAGATATGCAAGAAGCACAAATTATATTTCCAATCTAGACTGAACTAGGGTAAGAGTTGTGAAGTGTATTCACATGTAATACAAATCATTGTATACATGTTCGAGAAGACATCATATATTAATAATTTTATGACCCTAATATATAAGTCAATGGGAATAGCAACCAAAAGTAAATCTAGAGTAAATACATGATGGGAGTGTAAAAGCAACTCCTAGTGCTTCTCAATTAATAGCAGTAAGACAATACTAAATACAAGCGTGAGGGCATATTCTCAAGTTCACTCAAATTCTAATGTCAATTATTGCAACTCAAATTATGCAACCCTTAAACTCCACAACCTTGATGTGCATATCAATCCAAATATAGATGGGTTTCTCACAATTAGGTACCTTTTAAAATCTACAGCAAGAAAAAGATGCTTCCAATAGAATGATTGTAGAAATTGATAAGAATGAAATGAAATGTATGGTTTTACTATATATGAACAAATTATACATATTTTATGAGAACATAAATGATAAACATATTAGATATGGTGATGCATTTGAAGTAGAAATAGAGCAATTTAGAGCAGCCTAATGACTAACAAGAATTTTACCCTAGATTTGGAACATGACTTGTCCGAATTAATTTACAAATTTTTGGAAAAAACAAAAAGCTTCTCATTAATACATATTATGATGGTCTAAGGATATTATTATAATAGTAAAATAATGCATGCATCAAGTAAGATGTTACGTGTAAAAGGGTTTAGGTGATGAAGAGAGAGGATAACAAACCATGCAACAACTCATTGTTAAATCGATATGATGCTTCAACCATATTGGATGGCTAAGTGGTATTGGTAATCGATATTGTTGTGCACAAGGATAATTGGTTTCGATAAAATGATATCTAACAACCTATTCAAATTAATATAACATCGTACAATCTGGGATGCATAGTTTGTACCATTACTTCCTACCAAGCAATATGGGAAAAATCTCTCTGTCATATTGCACAGATAGTGTTGTCTGGTTTCGAATATGGAAACATAAAAATTGTTGCATAAACCATGTAGGAATTCATGTTAATGAATTTGATAATTGACAAATGAGTTATATTCTTTTGTCTTCCACATAGTGATTTAATGTTAAGGTGGGGTATCAACATGTTGATAACCTACGTATAAACCCTCGTACACATAATAACCTGTGTGGAGCACTGGAAAGGTATGTTTTTGACAAGCAATTTAGTGACTTTTCAGTAATAATTGTAACCCTTCCTGCATCATGAACTTAAAGAAATAAAGAATTTTAATAAAATGCGTGTGAATTAGTATGGAAAGCTTAATCACTGATAATTGTTATTTTTCTATGCACGAAAAGGTGGAAACGAAGAGCTGCCATTCAAAAGGAAAAGACAAAGGAGGAATAACTGTTGTCCCTTTAGAAGGGAACCAGATGCGAACGAGATTGAATAGATCGAAGCAGAACGACCCATGAAAGAAGGAAGGGTTGCCAATTCGGCGGAACAGGGAAAGAAAAGTAAAGGATTAACGGCTTGGCGAATCCCTCTGGATCTTTGATCCTGAGGGATCGCTGTTTTTCTTATTTTTGCTACCTAGATACCTCCGCCGTTACTTTTATAAAAAGGAATGGCATTGTTAAGCAAAGGGAATATTTTTTATGTAATTGTGAATTTCAGACTCAACTTTGATCATCGACTCTCACTGAGACTTGGTTTGCTGTACATTTTTTGATGCATTAATATAAAATACTTGGTGTTTATTTCATCTCTGCGTCTGGAGTAATCTAAGGTGGTGTACCGTTGGAAGCTAAGGGCCCGGCTCCGAAGGAAACTTTCTTTTGTATCATTATAATTTGGTTTCTGCGTGGTTTGTTTATCTTTATAGCTCGGTAATCTGGCATGTTTTTCATATGTTATTCCATGCTCTGTTACGATTAATTCATTAATGGTTTCTTCAAGAGATTTATGTAGTGACTTTATATTGTATGAGTGAATCTTTTCAGAGTTGATCGCATGTTATCAATCCAAGCCAACTGTTTCTGTTACAGAGCCTTTATATTGAATATTGCTATATTGGATTCATTTGAAATCTCAATTGTTAGAATCCGGAAGTAATGTTATTCTATTTGGAAACATAGTGATATTCTCTTTAATCATCAGATTGCTATATTAGCGTGTTGTGTATATATGGTTGATGATTGTTGTCCATAATTCATCTGTGAGTGCTGTTCCATAAAGTACATTCCATCAAAGTTGCCTTAAGAGAGGAGATTGCTATTTTATTACAGAGTGTGAGTTTGGTTCAATAGAACAAGTTTAGTTCGGACTCGTGAGGCTTAGTTCAGTTGATTGCTGTTCCATTTATTGCTGTTCCATTTACTGTTGTTCCATTTCAGATTTGCTGTTCCATTTCCTGTTTGTTGTTCCATTTTACTTTCTGTCGTTCCATTTACTTGCAATTGCTGCTTTGGTGTGAGAGAAGGTCTAAGGCTGTAGTGAGCCTCAGCATTCGTTTCTTAGCTCCCAGACCTATGGTCCATGCTCTAATTTCCTTTCCATCAGTTTCTAGAGGGATGGGTTATCGCTTCTGCGCCCTTGACTGATAAGCTGCCTTGTGTGATTTTATTCCTTCAAAGTAGTTTAGTCATAGTTTATCATCAGTTTACTCTTGTATTTTATGAACAGTGTACTACTAAGCATTACTCTGACGAATAGCCTTGGATTGAGACACTCTTTGCAATAACAAAGCGTTCCCGGATTGACTTATTAATGTGGGATAACTAGAGGTGAAAGAGACCCTTGTTACAGCTCTACATTTTGGCGCCATTGCTGGGGAAAGCGTATAGCCATTTGTCTTTTACAGAGTAGTGTACGAATCTGCTAGGGGAGAGTTGGATTTTAATACCGGAAGGTAAGAACCTGCGTACGGAGCATGTAAAAGCCCTGCTCCACTGTCCGCTTTCCTGGCAGAATTGTGGGTTGAATAGGATCTAGTAGTTTATAGAGTGCATGACTAAGCAGAAAAAGCCATAAAAGAATATCAAACTTCCATTCAAACCCGAAAAAGCCAAAGGGTCGGTAACCCTTGGCCAAACAACCTTCATAGACAAAATCTATAGGAAAACTGAATCTCAGCCATCAGTAGGGTTCAGGAAAACTAATTCTAAACAGCCTACTAGCTCCCTTCAGGCTGCAGGATCACCATCTGTAGCCTTCGCTGAGGTGCATAGTCAGACTGATGAACAGGACTTTCAAGAAATTGAAAATTCTATTCCAGAACGACTGCAGGAAGGGAATCTAAGCAATCTTTGTGAAGGAGAATGGGAAATAGGGGAAGTTGAGGAGCCAAGATCTCCTCCTAAGATAATTCATCCATTAAAAAGCCCAGATAAAGGGAGTGCTACAAAAATCATTTTTGAAGGGATTCAATCTCCTCAAGCAACAGGGACTCTCGTTATTCCAGACAAAGGAAGTGCTATTAAAACAATCCCTGTTAAGGCCGTTCCTTCTCCGTCTAGGAATACCCTTCTAGAAATCCCGGAAGGTTACTGGCACATATTCGATCCCATGGCACAGAATCAACCAAACACTCAAACTTCTACATTACAATATCCTATAGTGGATTCCGCAGCAAATGCTCCTATGAAAGCAATTCCCCTTCAACACATTCCTACATTTCACGGACTTACATCAGAGGACCCCGATGCATTCTTATTTGAATTTGATGTGTTATGCAGGGGATATGATTACACCACTGACCCCCAGAAATTAAAGTTGTTCCCCTCCACTTTGAAAGGGGCAGCTTTAAGATGGTTTATGGGGTTAGGTGGTGGAGTTATAAATAATTGGGAGCAAATGAAAGAATCTTTCCTAAAGAAATATCAAGATTACTGTAGGTCTAGAGAACTGAAAGATGAAATATTTCAGATGATAGCTAGACCAAATGAAACATTAGAATAATATGTAGAACGTTTTCAGTATAATTTACAAAGATCTCCATATGCATCACTACCTCTGCCTGATAATGTGTTAAAAACAGCATTGATTAGAGGCATGAAGGAACAATGGATTGAAACATTAAATATCATGGGAAAAGGGGATATTTATCAAGGAATTTTTCTGACATCATCGATTTATGTATCAAGAGCTCGAGAGGTAGCACAAGGATAAAACCAACAGAATATGATCGGTTTGTCCGAGATAACAAAATATCAATAGAAGCAGTAACACGTGTAGAACTTGGAAATTTATTAGAAAATTTTAAAACTGATATCCTGGGGACATTGACTACACAACTTGATATTGTGAAGGCTAAACAAAAGCAGACAGAGGCAGAACAGAATTTGGCGATCTTCTGCCCCCGATGTAGAAGAAAACATAGCCACAAGGAATGTCCACTGGATGCAGTTCAAACATGTGCTATCTGTACAAAAGATCACCTTACTGAGAGTTTCCCATCACTTCCTGGATTGAAGGCAGTATATAAGGAAGCAGAAGAAGAGCCAAAATCAACATACTTCGTTAACCAGCGTCGCCAATGGAAACCAAAGCAATCAGGTATGTTTTCAGACCCAACTTCTTCTTTTCAGCCTCCGCAGTATAACGCTCAGCAATATAGTATGTGGCAAAACCAATCTCAACCCCCATTTCCGAACTGGTCATCACAACTGTTTCCTTCTCCAAATCCATGGATGAATCAGCCAAGCCAATTTGGTTGGCAAAATTTTCCTTACGCCCCACCATATTGGCAGAATAGCTCATATCCTCCACAATGGACCCCCCCTACTTCACAAGATTCACCCTGGCAGACAAATTGGCCAAGATCGAGATATCAACCAATAAGAACTATTCCGCTCCCTCAACCGACTCTGCCAGCTTTACAACAAAATCCCCAGTCTAATCTAAGACCGCAACTCCCAACCCAACCCAATCCTAATCCTAATAATAGGCCGGTCCAATCCCTCCAAATCATAGAATCATCAGAAATCGGACCTGAACTGAGGGAGTGCAATGATCTTCAGTTAATATCTGGACGTATAATAGAAACAGAGGGAGATAAAACAGTTCACATTGAAGATCAGTTACCAATAGAACAACCGTTACAACAAGAGGGTGCAAATAAGGAGAAGACTCATCATCAATCGAATACACCCTCTCCTCCCTTCCCAGAACGATTAGTCATACCACGACCTGTACAATATCCAGACTTTGACAATCTGGGAGAGTTACAAAACCTGTACATAAGAATTCCTTTCCTCCAAGCCATTCAAGACATCCCTATATATGCAAAAAATATAAAAGAATTGTGCATAAAAAAACCAAGGAGGAATGTAACCACTAACCCAAGAGTCCAAGTAGTCGGTACTTTATCTGACCTGTTATCTCGAACACCCATTAAATATGAAGATCCAGGAAATCCAATCGTAACTGTTCAAATCTATGGCCAGACTCTGACTAATGCTTTAGTTGATTTAGGAGCTGCAATTAATATTTTGACAACTTCTACTTGCCAAAAGCTCGGCATTACATCGGTAGAACCCACTTCTACTTTGTTAGAATTGGCCGACCGATCTGTAGTTCGACCAGAAGGTACTCTATACGATTTCATGGTCTCTATAGATTCTTGGGAATACCCAACTGATTTCTTGGTAATTAATCCAAAAACCCGACTGGATAGACACCCACTAATTTTAGGTAGAACTTGGCTTGCTACCGTTGATGCTTACATTGGTTACCGGCAGGGGAATATGACCATAACCAGAGGACCAGATATTAAAAATCTAGTTCTATACCCTCCAACACAGCCAAGTCTTACAATGATAAAAACTAACCAACACCCTGTATCATACCTTACTGACAATATCAGATCACCATTGACTATACATAAGGCCCTAGACTTTAAAGACCAAACAGAAGATGATGCCATCAATAACTTCATAAGTCAAACTGAATCTAGATCTCACACACAGCGTTTCATAATAGAAGCTGCATTTGATAGCGAACTAGAAGAAGACCCCTTGAAAGATGCGCATGACCAAACAATACCTGTGACTTGTGTTGCCAATAGTAAAGTAGTGGAAATTGAACCGGGAAAAACTCTAAATATCAATGCCAACCTTACACCGAACCAAGAAATAAAACTCATCCATCTGTTATGGAAGCATCAAGAAGCATTTGCGTGGGATTACCCTGATATGAAAGGGATTGACCCCCAATTGTGCACCCACCATATTTATATAGAAAAAGATGCAAGACCTATCCGTCAACCGCAAAGAAGACTCAACCCTCATCTAAAAGATGTTGTAAAAGCTGAACTTCAGAAGGTTTTAGATGTTAATTTTATCTATCCTATTTTTGATAGTAAATGGGTCTCTCCGCTTGTGGTTGTACCCAAGAAGAATGGGAAATGGAGGATTTGCGTGGATTATAGAGAGTTAAACAAAGCCACACAAAAATATCATTTCCCCCTCCCATTCATAGACCAAGTATTGGACACTTTAGCAGGAAAGAAATTCTTTTCTTTCCTGGATGGCTTCAGTGGATACAATCAGATTCAGATTGCCCCTGAAGACCAGGATAAAACTACCTTTACTTGTCCTTGGGGAACGTTCGCCTATAGAGTTCTACCCTTTGGCCTATGTAATGCTCCTGCCACATTCCAAAGGGCTATTTTTAGCATCTTTTCAGATTTAATAAATGATGGACTTGAAGTATACATGGATGACTTTACACCATATGGAGATGATTTTGATCCAGCTCTAGACACTCTAGAAAACGTCCTACAGCGTTGCATTGCTACTAGGCTTTGTTTAAGCCACGAAAAATGTTATATGATGATGACTGAAGGGCTTATTCTAGGAAATTTTGTCTCAGCAGCTGGCATTCAGGTAGATCCGGCCAAAATTCAAATACTTTTTCTCATCCCCACCCCCACTACTCATACATAGGTACGCAGCTTTCTTGGATTTTCTGGGTATTATAGACGATCTATAGAACATTATTCACACATTGCTGCACCTCTATATGCACTAACTGGTAATGTTGATTTCATGTGGACAGAGAAATGCGACTGCGCTTTCCAGGAATTAAAGAAGCTTGTATCAACAGCTCTAGTCCTTCGAGGACCAAACTGGAATTTACCATTCCAAATCTCATCTGATGCCTCAGACACAACAATCCGTGTAGTCCTTGGGCAGGAGGAGGATAAAAAACCATATGTTATTTATTATATCAGCAAAAATTTATCCCCTGCTGAATTAAATTACACTGTCACCGAAAAAGAATTCCTAGCTGTAATACATGTTGCCAATAAGTTTAGACATTATATTACAGGCTATCCTGTTATTTTATATACAGATCATTCTGCTATCAAATATTTAGCGAATAAGCCTGTTCCAAATGCTAGAATAACGAGATGGTTGATCTTATTGCAGGAGTTCGATATCACAATCAAGGATAGACCCGACAAGGAAAACCCTGTAGCTAATTTTCTCTCATGAATACCAAAATCAATTGAGGCAGCAGCAGTAGAAGATCAATTTCCGGATGAGCACCTGTTTGATGTTGCTGTTCAAACACCCTGGTATGTTGATGTTTCCAATTACCTTGCAGTAGGTAAGCTACCAAAACACTTAACCCCTAATGAACGTAAGCAGATTGTTCAGAAGAGTACTCGGTTTTCGTGGATCGGGGGTTATTTGTTCCACATAGGGGCAGACATGCAAATTAGGAGATGTATTCGAGAAGATGAAATTTTCGACATCTTAAAAGCTTGTCATGACGGACCATGTGGGGGCACTTTGCCGAAAAAAGAACAACACATAAAGTATTACAGACATGATACTATTGGCCTACAATTTTTAAGGATTCGAAGAAATTCGTTCAAGCCTGTGACAGCTGCCAGCGAGCAGGACGACCTGGTCAAGCCAACGAAATGCCTCTGAGGCCACAATTAGTCATTGAACCATTTAAACGATTGGCTCTTGATTTCGTTGGACCCATCAACCCATCATCAAATCAGAGAACATATATCTTGGTAGCCATAGAATATGTCACCAAATGGGTTGAGGCCGAAGCGTTGCCTAGAGCTACAGAAGATTCGGTAATACAGTTCCTGTTCCATTTGTTTGTACGTTATGGCCTTCTGAGAGAAATAATTACAGATGGAGGACCACAATTTGCTAGAAACAAATTAGCTGCAACACTTAACAATTATCACGTCCAGCATAAAATTACTACCCCATATCACCCGCAGGCGAATGGGCAAGTAGAAAGTAGCAATAAGGTAATAGAATCAATTTTAACAAAAACCATTGCTTCAAATAGGCGTGATTGGGCCGCCTGACTACCCGAAGCACTCTGGGCTTATAGAACCACATGGAGAAGTACCACTGGTTATTCGCCCTATCAATTAGTGTTTGGAAAACAACCTATTTTCCGCATAGAATTCGAAATCCAAACACTACGAACTGCACAGGAAGTTGGCCTAGATTTAAGTGAGGCACAAATCAATCGATTACAGCAGATTAATGAATTGGACGAAATAAGGCTCTCTGCATTACAGAATACAACACTTATTCAACAACAGCGAGCTAAATGGCATGATGCACTTATCAAGAACAAAGTCTTTCACGAAGGAGACTGGGCTCTGTTATATGACTCTCGGTTTCAGGACTTCCCAGGGAAATTGCAGACTCGTTGGTTGGGGCCATACGAAATCCAGAAAGTACATGATAATGGGACCCTTACTCTGATCACAATCGATGGTTCTGGATATGCATTTAAGGTAAATGGCCACCGAGTTCGTCTCTATCGCAGGCCACTCACTCGGGAATCCTTCTGTCAGCAGTTACGTCGAGACACTGATATGGAAATTTTAGGAGAGGAAGCAAAATCTTCCTCACCTACAATTCAGTAAGGGATGCATTCTTTTTCCTATAACTTGTACATAAGTTTTTGTATATACGTTCTCTTAACATTTTTTTGATCTTTCTCCTGTTTTTGTGTTGCTGTTGTTCCTTTTCAAAAGGAACAACATTTCTGAGTTTTTGCTGTTCCTTTTCAAAAGGAACAACATTTGTGATTTTCTGCTGTTCCTTTTCAAAAGGAACAACTTTTGCGAGTTTTTGCTGTTCCTTTTCAAAAGGAACAACATTTGTGATTTTCTGCTATTCCTTTTCAAAAGGAGCAACATTTGTGATTTTCTGCTGTTCCTTTTCAAAAGGAACAACTTTTGCGAGTTTTTGCTGTTCCTTTGCAAAAGGAACAACATTTGTGATTTTCTGTTGTTCCTTTTCAAAAAGGAACAGCTTTTGCGAGTCTTTGCTGTTCCTTTTCAAAAGGAACAACTTTTGCGAGTTTTTGCTGGTCCTTTTCCAAAAGGAATAGCATTTGTGATGTTCTGCTGTTCCTTTTCAAAAGGAACAACATTTGTGACGTGTTGCTGTTCCTTTTCAAAAAGGAACAACATTTGTGAGTTTTTGCTGTTCCTTTTCAAAGGAACAACATTTGTGATTATCTGTTGTTCCTTTTCAAAGGGGACAACATTTATGATCTTTGGCTGTTCCTTCTAAAGGAATGGCGTCTTAACTATTTGTTTTGCATGGATTCTTCTCTGTTGTTCCTTTTTCAAAAGGAACATCATTGCCATGTTTTTTCTCTCTGTGATGATTTATATTGAGGATGCTTTTCGCCCATGTTCTCTCCAGTCTTTAAGATACAGCTATGCACTTATGCAATGAATATAAATCACAACATACCGAAGTCAGCAGATCATAAATCGCTATCTTTATAGGGCCTAGTATTGGTAAGAGGACAAGAGGACGGACATACTTACTTCTCATCTTCATTGTCATTGACTTATTCCTATTGTTTTGGTTGGTTATCTTTATCATTGCGATTTCCCTAAAACATTTCTCTGATTATTACTCAGGGATAAGAACAGAGGATTTATATCTTCCTGTTGGGATGATAAGACTTATTCCACCATTCCCACTCTTAAGGAGTGCTGAACCACCCTTATGTGTAAATAAATAAGAAAAAGTGCTTTGCAAAAAGAAAAAAATGAATATGGATTATTAATTGTCAAATGCAGGATAGGGGGTCTCATCAAGAGCCAGCTTACCATGATCATCAAGAAGAAAGCGAAGTGGCATTCCCAGTATGGCTACCACACCAGGGATATGGTCCAAACGGTACACTAAATAAATAGATCTTGGAACAAGGGGTCTCATCACGAGCCGGCTTGTCCACGTTTCACACCTTCCTTATGAATGGCATTATGGTTACCTGGTTACCAAGCCAGCATAATGGCCTGCATTTTGACAAAATACTTTTTATACACAAAAAGGATCATGGTTCCAGGGGTGAAATAAACAACTCTGCCAAGGTTATGAACACCTGTCGGCAGCAGAGCTCTGTTAGTGGTATTGAAGTCATAATGGTTACACCAAAATGGATGATATTAATACTTCTTTGTCTCTTCTATCCTATGAATAATTCATATTTTATCTCTCGATGAATATATCACATGAACACTCATTACTACCAATCATGGCAAAGGAACTGACAATGACCTCTGGGGATTTCGTACGATTGACAGACGTCCCATCCCCCGGCCTCGCATCATATCACGCAGGCCCTCATGTAAAACGCGATCCACCTTTTTGCCTCGATTTTGGTATTTCGTTGTCCATCTAAAACATGGCATAATTTTATATGTTGTTCCTTTATGACTTGGTTACAAAATGGCTACTGCTCCTCTATTTGACGGCTGGGGTAGCCTATCACATCGCGGGGGGGAAGGTAATCTCATTACTCCACGAGCTACGTGTCAGCACACCACTCCGGGAGGATAGTGTACAAAGGTATGGCATGGTTTAACGGTATGATAATTCTATTTTACGCAAGTTGCCATCCACAATTCATTCTGTTGCATACGCTGTTTTTTTGCGACGATCATCCTCTCTGTGTTTCAAAACAGCACAGGCAGTTGATGTTCCATTGGAAACTCTTAGTGAAACCATGGGAGGAAAGGCAATCCGAAGCGAACCTCAGGAGTTGACAGTTTCCGCTGCTGCCCGGGAGATCCTGGAAAAGGTAGGATGGCTGAATTATTTCAGTCGCCTACAGGAATCAAACGAAACAGTGGCGTTGGAATTTCTGCAAAATTTGCAGGAGGACTACTCCATAGTAAGAGAAAGGAGGATAACGGTCACTGACGATGTAATTGCAGAAGTCTCAGGACTACCAGCCGCTGGACCCGTATGGACGCTAAGGAAAGAATGACTACAAAAGATTATTGAGATTTTCCAGGACGAAGGCCAAAGATTGACAGTCAAGGGGAAGGGAGTCCTGCCAGCAACGTTAGGAGAACCCTTGATCGAATTAGAAAAGATAGTGCAGAGCTACATCACTTGTGAAGGAAGGAAAGACGTGGTAAGACCACGTCATCTTAAACTCTTAGCTGTTTTGAAAGAAAAAGGTTCTGTAAATTTGCCTGCACTTTTAAATTCATTATTGCATGATGCGGCCCGAATCCTGAAAAAGGCACAACACGTAGAAATAGTTGTTAGCAACCATGGACTGATCCGGTTGATAGTGAGCCATAGTCTCACTCAACAGCAGAGCAGCTGGGAGGAGCTCATTGCATTGATTGAGGGGGGACTGGCTCCACCATCTCCAAAACCTAAACATTCCTCTAGCACACCAGAACGATCAGAGAAACGTAGAGAATTGGCAGCAGAAAAACATGTTGCTCCAAAACGTAAAAATTCTTCAAGTACACCGAAACGACCAGAATGACGCAGAGAATTGGTAGCAGAAAAACCTGTTGATAGTACACCTGAACAACTTGAGAGACCAAGAAAATCAGCTCGGCTAGCACGAATACGAGGAAGGCTGGAAAAGATTCGGGAGAGCACCAGCCAGCCAATCGAGATTATAGATGAACCTCCAGAACCAGAAGGAGGACCTTCCGAAGAAAATGCTGGACAATCTAGGGGCGAGCCTGAGCAAGCCGGAGAAGGCGTAGAGGAGGGAGACGTGCACTCCGAAACAGAAACAGTAGCTGGACACTCCAAGGCAGTCACTGAGCAGGACAATCAGGAAGAGGAAGTAGTACAGCCAGAGAGCAGCCCGCTGCGAGACCCTATGGGTGAAGATGAATTGGCCGCAATCCGGGCCAATATGGGGGAGTATGGCCAACCCTCCAGCCCAGCATGTCCTCCCGATGTACCTCCAAAGGAAGACATCCCTAATAAATCACATGCAGAAGAAGCAGAAGAAGAAAACCCGCATGTTCATGAGGAAGAAATAAGAGGCACCAATCAGGAACAATGTGTTCCCAAGATACCAGAAGAAATGCTAGACGAAGTAGGAGTAGATTTGAGGGCCAGTCATAAACCCTCTGCTGAGGCAAGGGAAATCAAGAAATTAAGGAGGAAACAACAGAGGCTGTTGAACACTATAGCCCAGCTCCGATAGCAAATTCGGATTCTGAAAGCCAATCTGAGGATACGAAGCACCACAAGGAAAAGAAAAAGGACCATTGCAGCAAAATCCCGTAGAACAAGAAGACGAAGGACTTATAGTCGCCCTGTTGGTCAAAACCCGGCTGGAAGACCTGCTGCTGTTCCAAATGACGCTGAGGAACAAACTACTGTTCCCATTGTCACTGAAGAACAGACTGCTGTTCCAAATGATGCTAAGGAACAAACTGCTATTCCAATTGTCACTGAAGAACAGACTGCTGTTCCAAATGATGTTGAGGAACAAACTGCTGTTCCAATTGACACTGAAGAACAGACTGCTGTTCCAAATGATGGTGAGGAACAAACTGCTGTTCCAATTGATAATGAAGAACAGACTGCCGTTCCAATTGGGGCAGAGGGACAGGATGATGTTCCATTAACAGAGAAACCGCAACAACCTTTCATTCATGTTAAGAAAGAAAAGGAGAATAAGGAGATCCAAACAGAGGCACCGCCCTTAGGGGTGATCCAGGTTCTGAACTCCAAACAGTATAACAAAAAGGTTCAGGTAAAACTCCCGGCCTCTACGGCCCTATGGAAAAAGGATCCAAAAACAAGAACCTTGCACAAGATGATGAAGCAAGCTCAGCAAGACGCTGAACAACTGAGGGAACAAACAGTCCCCCGGGAGAAATATGAAGAGTTGCAACAGCAACTTCGGGATATTAGTCAGTCCGAGAGCTAGGCCTTCGAAGGCTAGCAAAAGGAGCAAGAAAAGGTTGCAAAGATAACTCGTCGATTAGATATTGTTGTTAGGCAGATGGACACTGTGCGTTCTTTTTATAATGACGTTCTGGCCTGTAGGGCCCCTGCTAGAAACTACGATTTATTTTTGCTTGAATGATATTTACGATTAAAGATAAAAGCTGTCAGGGTAGGTGCCCCTATACAAATCAATATTGTTAATGATTTCATAGATTGTTGCAAGCATTATGGAATTAAGGTTCAAAGATTATTGTGTGAATTTTACTTGCATAACCTCGTGCTAGACCAGGAAACTGATTTAAACCCTTGTCCTTTTGTTGGGGACATACAATTACAAGCCTTCGTTTCATTCGGGGTTAACCAGCTAAAATGGCTCAGGGCTTATAACACTTTTCAGAGACATGAAAATAGCCTAGACTTGTGGGTGAGAGCCGAGCCTAGAGACCCAGTGCTGTTATGGAGAACACACAGGAACCTTATGAGAACCCCGAGTGTTGTGGAGACATTAGGACCCATGCACGAGGACCTAATCTGACACAGTCTGGAATATTTTCTGACTATTAAAGACCTCGCCATTGACACTGCAAAATTTCGATACCGGATTTCTAACCCAAACATCCAGCTCAGGGAACTGTTCAAATACGAAAATTTTGAGCTGGCCGCCAGTCGATTGAACCTTTATGGCGAGCGTATTTTGCAAGCAGGGCCATCCTCGTTAGGGTATCGATTTCGTAGTCCAATTATTTGGCACCCTGCACCCGGATATCAGGCCTTGTATGAAATGCCGAAGGTCAAACAAATCAGTTCTTTAATGATCTAGTTGCTCATCACGGTTGTAGGCCTCCACACGAGGTTCCCTCTCCGGCCTATTCTCTTACTGCCTTGCATGTCAATTATAATGTTTTCATGAGGGAATGAAACAGGGTAAGAAGGGGGGTGTGTGGAGCACTGGAAAGGTATGCTTTTGACAAGCAATTTAGTGACTTTTCAGTAACAATTGTAACCCTTTCTGCATCATGAACTTAAAGAAATAAAGAATTTTAATAAAATGCGTGTGAATTAGTATGGAAATCTTAATTGTTGATAATTGTTATTTTTCTATGCAGGAAAAGGTGGAAACAAAGAGCTGCCGTTCAAAAGGAAAAGACAAAGGAGGAATAACTGCTGTCCCTTTAGAAGGGAACCGGATGCGAACGAGATCGAACAGATTGAAGCAGAACGACCCAGGAAAGAAAGAAGGGTTGCCAATTCGGCAGAACAGGGAAAGAAAAGTTGTTAGGATATTCCGACACATAGGATATAGTTAAGTTCAACTTGGTCTAGTATAGAGTTAGGTTAGAGTTAGGTAAAGTGTGTTTCTTTACCGTTGTACATTTTGTAACTTAGAATCCGACGGTCACGATATGTAGTGATCCGACGGTTCACTCTCACCTCGGTATTACCGACACTTGATCCGTGGCTTGACACCCGATTGGTCCATGAGTTCTACTTAAAGCGCATGGAGGGTCATTGTTCGGGTAATCCGTGCATGAGAGAAGCTTATGTAAATTTTCATTCTTTGATTAATAAATTGCCTGTAGTACCCACGTTGGGACAGGCCGTGGACTGTTTCCCTCCTTGCACTTTGAGGATTTTAACCACGTCAAAAATACTGGTGTATTGATTTGAGATCTGGTTGTGAGCGGTGTCCTTTTGGTGTTCCTTCTGAGGAACTTACCCTATAAATTCCTACATGGTATCAGAGCTATTTGAGGGCCGCGTCCGTTGGTGATCCAAATCTGAAGCCGGTAGAACTGCATGCGGCTATCGTTTCCTATATCTGTTGTTTCTGACTACTTTCGGGCCGAGAAGACTGCTCTGTTGCGTTCGGAGCATCTGTTCTAGTGAGGAACCCCTTTCGTTTCACGCGAAAAGGTTTCCGGTAGCCCTAGCTGCGTCATTTTTCAGATCGGGAGGTATACAATGTTTTTTTTGCAGTTTACTGTTATTTTCTTTCTGCTTATTTCGGTCTCAGTTTATTTAGGCTTTTTTTTTAACCGGATCTATACCTTTCATTTCTGTGTATGCTCTTTGCCCTGCGACTCTGTGCGATCTGGGTAAATCAGAAATAGAAAGGAAGGATTTTTCTCATGCGTATGCTCTTTTCCCTGCACCTTAGTGTGATCTCGGAAAATTAGAAACATTGAGAAAAATATTTAGTTTTTCGGCTAAAGCTAACTTTGAGAATTTTTTAAAAATTTCTAGTTTTTTGGCTAAAGCTAACTTCGAGCCGCAAGGTTCGTTTTTCTTTGCATATTCGTGTTGGGTTTTGTGTTTTGTGTTTTGTAGGGAAAAAGAGCTTTCTCAAGGCAAGCACGCAAACCAAGGCCCCCCCCCCCTCTCTCTCTCTCTCTCTCAAATTTTTTGTATAGATCAATTGGTTCAAAGCTATTTTAATAGAGTAGAGGTCTTGGGTTCAAGTCTCCATTTTTTTTTGGGGCGGATTTTTTTCATTCCCGCACATTCGCGCACTTTGCCGGCAACGTCAACAATTTTTTTTTCAAAAATCCATAACTTCTTCATCCGGAAACCTTTTTCAGAGCCGTTTTTTTATAAAACCGCCTATTTTTTCGAGATCTATCCATTGGAACACTTACTTTCAACATCTTCAGCTTCAGTTTTTTTTTTAAAAAATGGAAAGTCCATGCCAAGTCATTCTTGACAACACTAACTACTTCCAATGGGTAGCCTACATGGAAGATTTACTTAGAAGTAAAGGTCTCTTCAGAATAGCCACAGACCAAGAGAAGAAACCAAAAGATGAAGACAAGGCTGCGAAATGGGAAACTAGACAAGATCAAGCACGTGGTTTGATAGGGATGTCTATTTCTCCTGATCTTAGATTCCACATTGCAGGACTTGAGACTCCTCATGAAGCATTAGAAAAACTCGCTAAAGTTTTTGGGATTAAAAATGAAATTAGAGCCCATCAACTTGAAAATGAGCTGCTTACTTTGGATCCTAATAATTTTTCTTGCATTGAAGATTTCTTGTCCAAATTCAAGACCCTTAGATATCTCTTGGAAGGTGTTAAAGTTAAGAAAGAAGATGGTAACCTTATTTATTCCATCCTTACTAAGTTGGGACCAGCCTACTCTGTATTTGTTTCCACTTTCCATTCTACAAGGGAAGCTTTCATTTGTCAAGGACAAGACTACAAGGCCCCTTCCTTTGACTCCTTTTGTGATTCCTTAATAAGAGAACAAGAAAAACTATTACACCTTGGTCTTCTTAATCTTGGAAACTCTTCCACGAAAGCATTAGCCGCCCAACAGCAACCAAATTCAAAGAATCCTAAGAAGTCATATCCTCAAAAGAATGGTCCTAAACCATCTCAGCCTCAAAATGAAAGATCATTTCAGCAAAATGATAAGACCAATAAAAACAAATGGAAGAATACTGATAGACATTGTAACTTTTGTAATCGAGATGGCCACTTAGAATCTAAATGCTTTAAGAAGATGGAAGCCGCAATAAAGAAACATAACATCCATGTGGAGCCTACTTCAGCTTCAACTTCCGGAATGGCACTTTCTGCATGTCATTGTCAATCATCTCAGTCTGGTTATGCATTAAATGTATCTTCTTCTTCTTCTCATTCTCATGAGTGGCTCATTGATTCTGGAGCCTCTTGTCACATGGCCAAAAACCAAGCCATGTTTTCTTCTTTAAATGATTGTAACACCAAAAATATATATGTTGGTGATGATAGATCTCTTAATGTTGTAGGGACTGGAACTATTCATCTAGACAATGGTCAGTTTAATGATGTATTATGTGTTCCAACCTTATCCTGCAACCTTCTATCTGTCTATCAGATAACTCATTCAGGTGAAGGTAAAATTGTTGAATTTTCACCTCATGATGTTGTAATCAAGGATCTAAAAGATCCTAAACAGATTCTAGCTACTGGTCTTGCTGATGATTCCAAAAGGTTGTATAAGTTTCACAACTTTGGGTCATCCAATCTTCCCTCAGTATTTATTGCTCATAATGATGAAGTGAGCAAACTTTGGCATGAGCGATTTGGTCACTTAAACTATCGCTCCCTTCAGCATCTATGTAAAGAAAATATGGTGACAGGTCTTCCTATGGTATCTTGCATAGATGGTGTTTGTTCCGGATGTGTACTCGGAAAACATCATCGGGACAGTTTTGACAAACGTGCCTCTTGGCACGCCTCAGTCCCTTTACAGCTTGTGCACAGTGATTTATGTGGTCCTCTTCCTATTGCTTCATTCTTTGGCTGCAAGTACTTCTTAACTTTCATTGATGATTTCTCCAGACGCACTTGGGTATACTTCTTAAAACTCAAGAGCGAAGTATTTAACACCTTTTTGGCCTTCAAAGCCTTTGTTGAAAAACAATCTGGACATCAAATTCTTAAGCTAAGAACTGATAATGGTGGAGAATATGTTAAAAACACATTCATCAACTTTTGCACCGAAAATGGAATTCAAATGCAACATACTGTTCCATACACTCCACAACAAAATGGTGTAGCTGAAAGGAAAAATCGCACTTTAAAGGAAATGGCTAATTGTATGCTACAATCTAAAGGACTCAGTCTTAGTTTTTGGGCCGAAGCAATTAATTGTGCAAATTATATAATCAATCGCACTCCTACTAAGGTTCTAGAGCATATCACTCCAGAAGAAGCTTGGAGTTCCATTAAACCAGATGTAAGTCACTTTCGTGTGTTTGGAAGTGAAGCATGGGCCCATATTCCAGATGAAAAGCATAAAGCTTTAGAACCTAAGAGTGAGAAATGTACTTTTGTTGGATATTCTGAAGATGTAAAAGGTTATAGACTTATTCCATTTAAGTCCAAAAATGTTATCATTAGAAGAGATGTAAAGTTTGATGAAAATAAATCGGCCTGCGGGCCTAGTCCGGCGGATGTGCCACCTCTTCCTATCTCTTCTACTTTTGAAAACATTTCTTCTTCAGATGATGAAAGCGAGGATGATAATCCTCCCCCACCTTCTCAGGATCCTCAACTTCCACGATGGGTCCGTGCTACTCGGGATGCAGCAGGTGATCTTGCCGGTGATCCTACAGATCAACGACGTACACGTTCTCAGTTTGAAAGAGCCTCTTCCTTACTGGCTCAAGCTCCAGTAAATCATGATCCTGACACTTTTGCAGAAGCTTCAGGCCATCCACATTTGGAAGCAGCTATGAATGAAGAATATCATTCATTGATGACAAATGATACATGGGATCTTGTTCCTCTACCTAAGGGACGCAAACTTGTTAGATGTAAATGGGTTTACAGAACCAAGTATGGACCAGATGGGAAAGTTGATAAACATAAAGCTCGTCTCGTTGCTAAGGGATTTTCACAGGTTGAAGGCATTGACTACACTGAAACCTTCTCCCCTGTTGCCAAAATGAACTCTATCCGCCTTGTTCTTTCCCTTGCTGCCTCTTTAAAATGGGAAGTCCATCAGATGGATGTTAAATCTGCCTTCTTGCATGGGGACTTGCAGGAAGAAATCTATATGGAACAACCCATTGGCTTCATACAAACACACTCCAGCCTTGTTTGTCGACTTAAGAAATCCCTTTATGGCCTCAAGCAAGCTCCTCGGGCTTGGTATGCCAAAATGGATAGCTTTCTTTTAGAATCTGGCTTTTCTAGGTGTCATTCTGACAATACTGTCTACACCAAGAAAGTGGGCAACTCTCTTATCATCCTTGTTCTTTATGTTGATGATCTTATTCTTACTGGTAGTGATCCCAACCTTATAAACCATGTGAAGTCCAGCCTTAAAAAGAAATTTGAAATGACAGACTTAGGACACTTACACTATTTTCTCGGTCTTCAAGTCTTGCAATCCCAGGAGGGTATTTTCCTTTCCCAGTCCAAGTATGCTTGTGATATTCTTCGTCATTTTCACATGGAAGACTGTAAGCCAGCCCCTTCTCCCTTTCAGTCTGGAGTCAAACTTTCAGTCTCTTGTACTTCTCCTGAAGTTGATGCTACCTTATACCGTCAACTTGTCGGAAAACTCTTGTATTTAACCCATACTCGTCCTGATCTTTCCTTTGCTGTTGGCCTTGTTGCTCGTTTTATGCAAAACCCCCGTGAAAGTCATTGGAAAGCAGCTAAAAGAATAATTCGTTATGTTCAAGGTATAATACAGTTTGGGATTCATTACAGTGCCAACGCAGCTCCTCTGTTAGTTGGTTTCACTGATTCTGATTGGGCTGGTGACGCTGATGATCGAAAGTCTACTGCCGGTTATGTCTTCACTCTTGGTTCATGACCTATTACATGGGCTTGTAAGAAACAGGCTGCCATTTCTCTTTCATCAGCAGAAGCAGAGTATCGTGGTGCCGTGGAAGCTAGTAAGGAAGCCTTTTGGCTTCGTCAGATCCTATCAGAGTTTGGCTTTGAGCAGCAGCATCCCACCACACTTTGGTGTGATAATCAAAGTGCCATTCAGCTATGCAAAGATCCAGTCCACCATCAGCGCAGCAAACACATTGAACTACACATGCACTTCATCAGAAAGCTCATTCATGACCATGTTCTTGAAGTGCAATATTGTCCAACAGATGATCAGGTTGCAGACATCTTCACAAAGGCTCTCACAGAGGCGAAGTTCACTAAACTTCGATATATGCTTGGAGTTCAGGAAGTTGTCACTAAGGGGCGATAGGCTCTAGTGCCTCCTTCCTTCTCCTATTGTGTCATATTTGTAAATCCTTCAATCCTATCCCAAGTTGTTCTTAAGGGGGGATGTTAGGATATTCCGACACATAGGATATAGTTAAGTTCAACTTGGTCTAGTATAGAGTTAGGTTAGAGTTAGGTAAAGTGTGTTTCTTTACCGTTGTACATTTTGTAATTTAGAATCTGATGGTCATGATATGTAGTGATCCGACGGCTCACTCTCACCTCGGTATTACCGACACTTGATCCGTGGCTTGACACCCGATTGGTCCATGAGTTCTATTTAAAGCACATGGAGGGTCATTGTTCGGGTAATCCGTGCATGAGAGAAGCTTATGTAAATTTTCATTCTTTGATTAATAAATTGCCTGTAGTACCCACGTTGGGACAGGCCGTGGACTGTTTCCCTCCTTGCACTTTGAGGGTTTTAACCACGTCAAAATACTGGTGTATTGATTTGAGATCTGGTTGTGAGCGGTGTCCTTTTGGTGTTCCTTCTGAGGAACTTACCCTACAAAAGTAAAGGATTAACGGCTTGGCGAATCCCTCAGGATCTTTGATCTTGAGGGATCGCTGTTTTGCTTATTTTTGCTACCTAGATACCTCCGCCGTTACTTTTATAAAAAGGAACGGCATCGTTAAGCAAAGGGACTTTTTTGTATGTAACCGTGAATTTCAGACTCAACTTTGATCATCGACTCTCACTGAGACTTGGCTTGCTATACATTTGTTGATGCATTAATATAAAAGACTTGGTGTTTATTTCATCTCTGCGTCTGGAGTAATGTAAGGTGGTATACCGTTGGAAGCTAAGGGCTCGGCTCCGAAGGACGCTTGCTTTTGTATCATTATAATTTGGTTTCTGCGTGGTTTGTTTATCTTTATAGCTCGGTAATCTGACATGTTTTTCATATGTTATTCCATGCTCTGTTACGATTAATTCATTAATGGTTTCTTCAAGAGATTTATGTAGTGACTCTGTATGGTATGAGTGAATCTTTTCAGAGTTGATCGCATGTTATCAATCCAAGCCAACTATTTCTGTTACAGAGCCTTTATATTGAATATTGTTGTATTGGATTCATTTGAAATCTCAATTGTTAGAATCCGGAAGTAATGTTATTCTATTTGGAAACATAGCCATATTCTCTTTAATCATCAGATTGCTATATTAGCGTGTTATGTATATATGGTTGATGATTGCTGTCCATAATTCATCTGTGAGTGTTGTTCCATAAAGTACATTCCATCAAAGTTTCCTTAAGAGAGGAGATTGCTATTTTATTACAGAGTGTGAGTTTGGTTCAATAGAACAAGTTTATTTCGGACTCGCGAGGCTTAGTTCAGTTGATTGTTGTTCCATTTATTGCTGTTCCATTTACTGCTGTTCCATTTCAGATTTGATGTTCCATTTCTTGTTTGTTGTTCCATTTTACTTTCTGTCGTTCCATTTACTTGCAATTGCTGCTTTGGTGTGAGACAAGGTCTAAGGCTGTAGTGAGCCTCAGAATTCGCTGCTTAGCTCCCAGACCTATGGTCCATGCTCTAATTTCCTTTCCATCAGTTTCTAGAGGGATGGGTTATCGCTTCCGCACCCTTGACTGATAAGATGCCTTGTGTGATTTCATTCCTTCAAAGTAGTTTAGTCATAGTTTAGCATCAGTTTACTCTTGTATTTTCTGAACACTGTACTACTAAGCATTACTCTGACGAATAGCCTCGGATTGAGATACTCTTTGCAATAACAAAGCGTTCCCAGATTGACTTATTAATGTGGGATAACTAGAGGTGAAAGAGACCCTTGTTACAGCTCTACACCCTGGAAATTAGGAGATTGGGAACATTGTAACCTTCGTTTATGACTCATGTTAGGGGGAATTATTCGTGACCAACAAGGTGTTGGAATTAGTGATAAAGAGAGCAAACAAGAAATGATATGGCATAACTAGATTATGTGTGGTGTACTTTTGAGTACCAAACAATTATTTTCTTGGCTAAAGACAAGGTTAAGATTGTTATTAAACTTCAAATATAACATTGAAGTCCATACTAGACTAACTATCATAGTCAATAGCTTGCTTTATGATTGGGAAAAGGTCATATTTTGGTGTTATTAAGACCTTGTCTGGTGACAAAGCCAATCCCAAAAACCTAAGTTTATTGGCATTGTAAAGTTTTATTATGCATGATTACCTATACGTTTTTATTTTCTATTATTGTTGAAATTTTCCTACAAACACAAGATATATGAACATGATTAGCTAAATAAAAGAACTTAAATTATTTGACATGAATTTATTTAGTTATGTTCTAGTTGCAGAAGTTGAACAAGTCCATTAATTCTCTATTCTCCAATTGACAAACCGAGCATGGTTTGATTGGACTTACCTAAAAGTAGTGTGAATAAATAATTGAAGGAATTTTTGGCATAATACTAACATGGTTGAAAACATGTGGATGAGGTACATGTCATGCATGTGATGCTATGGGAATTTGGTATTGTGTACATGTTGTACATGTGGTAATGTGCACATGTGGTAGATATGGTATTGGTTTGGATGCATGTATTGCATGATACTACATGATGTGTATAGTTGTATGTGTATGATGTACACTATGTGTATGTACACATGGTTGAGGAGAAGGCACTGGGTGATTTCCTGGTGTGGCAATGGATCCAAAATGTGTACAAGAGAAAGAAAAAGGTGGAAGATAAGTATTGATTAAAGGATAAGTATCAATATTTTATTTCAATTTTAGTATGCATGTGATTTATGATTCTAGTCTATGATGATTACATGTGATCTATGATTGGGTTTATGATGGTTACATGTGATTTATGATTTGATGATTATGTTTTGAGCTAACATGATGTGATATTTTTATACATGTTGATTGGTCAAATGTGCTAGTTTGACTTGTTGTGACTAATGCAGGGAGACTACAGGAAGCAAATGTTCGACAAGAACATAAATGAATTGGAAGAACATGTATTTCTTCCTATTATTTAAATACAATGAAATTGAAAATGAGGAATCATGGTTAAATGGTGGACAACATTAACCTGCATTTAAGCAAATAGTAGTATTGTTATATCAAGTTATGACCTTAACTATGGTAAAAAAATTGAGTTTTTTGTAAGGCATCTTAACTCTCTCACAAAATTGATTGAAATAAAAGTTATAGGTAGAAATTGAAGGATATTTGCTGGAAGAACTCCTTTGTAACCTATATATCGGAAGATATGGTTCATGTGGCAAGGCCATGGGAACCTATAATTTCAGAAAAAAATACCTGTGAACGAGGAAATAAATTGTAAGATGTAGTAATACACCAAGGACGGTGTAAATTTAAGGGGGGGAGTATGTAACACCTCTCCATTTATGTAACAATCTATTGTTATCATGCCAGACCTAAGATAAGATTGAGGGGTAATAGAAAAGCTAGGTCTCAGGTGTAAAAATGAGAGGAAATATTTTATTACCAAATAAATAAAGATAATTTAAAATTCTTGGAAAATGAGACACCAAGAGATGAGATTCTTGTGAAATGAAATCCGATTGGTGAATGGGAATGGATAATTCTTTCATGATAAGGCTTCCATATCAAATTCTATATAATCTTAATGGAATGGGAGATAAATATCCATTAAGTTTCTTAGCTAGAGAAAGATGCTAAGTTTAATAAAAACTAAAAGCCTTGTAGGAGAGAAAGGCAGGCATTTATAAGAAAAGACATAAAATCCTTGTAGGAGAGAAAGGCAATATTTTTTGGGAAAATCCTCATGGGAGAGAAAGGAGAGATTTTTTGGGAAAATCCTAGGCAAATGGATAAAAATATCCATAAAAGCGAGACACCACTAAAGGAAACCATATCATGAAAGAGGGCATTAGATACCCATTGAAGAGATCAACAAGAGGGAGTTGATCGATGGGAAAGAACTCTTGGCTCGGGGGTGAATTAGAGGAAGTCATTTCTAGGTTTCCAAGTGACATTCTTTCAACTAATATGGTTTGATTCAATTGCATAAGATGTTATGTATGTTGGCTCCTTACTCTTTATGTTGTCAAATATTTAAGAATAAGAGTATAATTGCATGCGATATCCTTGTTTATAATATGGTTGGATACTTATGCACATGACAACCACTGAATATAAATTTAAGCAATATTAAATTTATTTAGTGTTTAGAGCATAGTAGGTGATTCTTAGCATTGTGTCAAGAAGGTATGTGACATGCACATTTCACCGAAGGAATCCAACTGTTGCCTTTTTATTGGGAGTTGTGACCTCCATATTATTTTCGTGGAGTGAGCTCCACAACAAGCCTTATTTTATAATTAATTGTGTTTAATTATATCATAATTACAATTTAGGCTCTCCAACCTCAAAACAAGCACACACACACACATATCCAAGAACGTTGGACTCAAAGTATGTTTCACACCTTTACATGGGAATATAGGCCACATAATATAATTCTGGATTACCAGCCTAAATTCATTGTACATTAGCTACATAATATCTTTGGCCCTAATATATCATAACTTGGCCCACCAACCTAAATATCAATGTACATTTAATTACATCGAATTAGATAGGTACGGTTATTACACATCTCACTAGAGAAAATGTACTATGTCAGCTTCCAAATAATAGATGGAATCATGGTTGCCCAAGAAATCATCCACTCTCTAAATATATCAAAAATTCCTAGTATGTTGCTGTTGAGGGCCCAGAAATCGGGTCGACAACAAGGGGGATACCCACCCGGTCCGGAACTTGGTTGGCAGCTCCTTGTCCGTTTGGTATAGCGGGTCCGACTCGGGATAATGGGACCAGCTTCCCAATCTAAGGGGTGTGTGTGTGTGTGTGTGTAGAGTTTGATGATGTTGATCTGGAAGTATTTTTAAGCTAATTTAATTCTAACTTCTAAACTGATTCTATGCTATTGTAATCTAATGAAAACAACACATCTAATCTACGCTAACCTGGGGCATATTTCTTCTATTATGTGATCTAAAGAGATTTCGAACAATAACTGGTAATAAAGATCATTCAACTATCATAAGAATATAAATCAATTAAGATAAACCATTCTGCATAAGAAGTTAGGCAAAATAGTTGTGAACAACATATCGCATAATAAGTTATTCATATGTCAAACACAAATATAATGACTCCACCGTATAGAAGTGCCAAATGGTAACCCACACATTCATATATTAACATATAAACAACTAAAACTGCATATCACTCTAAGAATATAAGCAGAAATTGGTCAAGAGATAAAAGTACCATTTATGACTGATTTCACTCACAAACTTCAAGCAATAACGATTTATCTCTACTTGTTCTAATATCTACCAAGAGTACAGAAGTGCAACATCAGTAGCAGACATTAAAATGCAAACATAAATAAATCTCGATCCATCCATTAATCAAAACCTCCTATGAGGGTGCAGAAGTGCATGTTCCGAGGACAAGTTTTTTGACAAATTTCTGGACCCTTCTCTAAATGCATGAGAAGGGTTAAAATACTACTTCCTAATTCTAATAATAGTATTATTACAAAATTTAGGATGCGGTTTTCAAACGACCGTCCTTTTCATAATCTAGTTGAAGGAAAAAAAAACAACATTCTAAATTAAGTCACTTATGAACTTCTTCCTTAAAGTTGCAAGTATTCAGCATAGGCTTGAGAAGAGTCGGCTGACTGATTTCCGTGCTGAGCTGGGCTGCGAAAACGGCATCTACGAGAGCTGGCACTACCTTTTCGGCTGTGTTTGTAATGAATTTCACCGTCATCCACTGGCTGTGCGGTTTAACCAAGTACGTCCAGTAACATTCCCAATTCAACCTACACAATGCCTGGATTGCTTTTCCTTTTGCCTGCGCTTTCTGCCTCCATTCTGTTTCCAGTTGCGACTTGTTTGGTAGGTACGCCGGGGTGGTCTCTGCAATTAAATTGGCCCTGTGTAAATTCTCATTTAAACAGTCGATAAGAATATTCGCCTGAGTTGCCGCTGTCTCTGCTGCTTGCTCCGCCTGCCTGATTTGATCGTCCCATTTATTAAAGAGCAACTCCTTATGATTTTCATTTATCCTGGGTGCACCTGCCCTTTTGCCTTCATCATCATCCTGCCAAGTCAAATATTCGGTCACCCTCTTGTCATTCTGATCATAGTCGCTCCGCAAGTCCACCACTTGACTGGTGATTTTGTCGCTTAGCTCACAATAGTGCCTCCACTGTGATATTTTACATCCCAACTCTTCCTGTTGCTGCAGTATTTGCTCGTTCAAGCCAATAAATTCTGAAATGAATTCTGCCAGCTTGGGTTCATCTTTATGCATTTCTTGTAAAGTCTACAATTGTTTTTCTTTCTCTTCGAGACTCCTTTGATAGCCTATCTGCATTTGTTGAAAGTCTTCCTGTAGTTTCTCGAGCTGTCTGGAAGCTTCAGTGTTAGCGTTGGCTTGTTGTAACTATTGTTGTAGTAGCTGTATATGATTTTCTTGCTCCTTCAATAGTTGTTGAACTTCTGAGGCCTTGTCAATAGTTGCAGAAGCATATGCTCCTGCAATCTGAGACAGCTTTGTGAGATTTTCAGTCGGATTATTATTGGGGTCTTTCCATAAGACGTCCAAATGTTCAGCATCTTGAGACAGTGTATTCTCCAGTTTTCTTTTCTTTCTCTGTCTCCTTACAACTGCTTTGTGTTGGGGACTATAAAATACATCCAGTGGGGGAATTTCTTCTACGTTTAGTAGAAGCTCTGAAGGTGGAGCGATAGGAAGGTGTTCTGCTTCTGCGGCACTACTGACAACGGTCGAAACCACTTCTTGCACCACCTGTGTATTATTTACAGGTGTTTTCGGGGCTTCTCCTTCAAGATTGATCAATTCATTGACGTTTTCACAATCTTTATCTAGCTCTGTTGTGACAAGTGGTGCTTCGATGATAGGAGGGGGAGGATTCCTTGGTGGGGAGGTGATAATTTGCTGTTGAGACATTGCACTTGATTGAGCTGTATCTTTGGTTGTTTCTTCATTTTTTCCTTGGTCGTGAACAGACTCTTCAGGATGTTCAGATACTTCTTGCACGACGTTGGACTTAGATCTGGAAGTGCTAGAGTTTTCACTGAGGCTGATGCTTGGAGTTGGTTCTCTAGCAGGCAGTCGTAGCTTCTCTAGCGGAATACTGGCAAGCCTTCTTTCTTTGTATAACGTGAATTTTTGGAGGTCACCTGGAGACAACCTCGACTGAGCTTCCCACAAAATTTCTTGGAGCGAACTCTTATTCTGAAACAGATCATCAAATAAATCTTTCTTTCCGGAGAACATTCTTATCTTGACATTCGTTGTGAATTCTTGGGCCACATCATTTGGGTCGAATGGCCTCGCTGGGAATTTAAATAATTGAAGACACGTCACATTCTCCACTTTGCCAAAAGCGTGTCCTACATCGAACAAAGAGAAGGCCCCACAAGTTACGGGAAATTGAGGCCGTATGACCTTCTTCTTGTCCTTTGGTTCTTTGATTAGGCCACCTTCGGAACGGGTTTGATAAGCGATTTCCCGAGCCAAAAGCTTATTAGGGACATATAAGGGTAGGACATGTGGAGGTACAATGCTTCCAAAAACTCTAATGTAAGTAAACCATTCTTCCCCGAACCATCCTGCGACGGGGATGATGTCAATTTGGGCCTCGGGAGACCACCTTGGGGGGTCTTTGTCACATATCATTCTATATAGGGGCAAAATAAGCCCATGGCAAATCTGGTAAAAGTGAGGGGCAAACTGGGAATCCCATAATACCTTATGATAAACATGGATGGGTAATGGGTCTTGGGTAGTCCATTTCCAACCCATAATAGGGAATTCAGATACAAGACAAACATAATCGATAATATAGGTAGACAGATAAAAAGGAGGATAGACCCTTTGAGACAAGGATCTCTTAGACCGGTAATTGAGAAAAGCCGTGTATAGAGTATCAGAAAGGATTTTGGCCCAATCTAGGATGTCGGCATTAGTGGCAGCATCAATTAATGGTAGCCATTCAGATGAAAACTTATTGATATCCGGCAGCCCAAATAACCTACAGAGCATGGTCGCAGCAAAACAATATGGAGAGGTGAGAGAACCAGTGCTGTACATACCGTTTTTATCTTTTTTTAGCGGCTCGTCTCTTCTAGACCATTCTTTAGTAGTGTCTGATAGATCTAGATTCTCCGCCGCGAATTTCCTAACAAATTGTGCGTTATAGGTCGCTTGGGGTTCTGGAAGATGATACATAAGCTTCAAATCTTGCGCAGCAAACGATCCGACGAGCCCATGTCCATGAACTTTGAATTTTCTGTTGTTCAAGTCTGCATCATCTAGTATCCACTTGATCATGTTTGTATATGGTAGAATTTTGGGTCTTGCCACTATTTTGTGAAGGAATGAACATGCTAGGTCTTCTAAGGATGCCTCAGAAGAGCGTGGTGCACTTGCGACAGCAACAACCTTCATTATTCTAGTTTTTTCCTCTTCTAGCAGCCTGTACATGCCTTCCCATGTTGATATCCCTGCGTCTCTATTACAGGCTGTGTCGGTGTACAGGGGCGCCATCTCCTTAGTCTTCTCCCTTGCTTCGGAGCCTTGAGCTTTATTTTTCTTTCCCATTTCTCTTTACGTTTCTGTCTGAGTCGCCTTAGCTCTTTGTTCCTGCAGATTACGAGTGAAATGGAAATGACTGATCCAAAAAGGTGATGGGAGAGTTTTAAATGCAACAGATCAATCAAACATGCCACCTTACATGAAGTAAATCTCTAGCAAGCTACGCGTCTTTAACCCATTTAATAACTCACAACTAATTCATTTACTATCATTAAAAGCGCATAATTTCGGGTCAGATTATGGTAAGTGGCTTTTCTTTGAATGGCATGCCTGAAGGATTCGTACTGGAGTGATTTATGATTTGCTGACGCAACCTCGCATGTCGCGCGATCGCTAATCGCATCATCGCAAATCGCAAGGATGTAGCATCGCAAATCGCAGAATTTTGATGTTTGTCAAATCTGTTGCTCACTTCTGCGATATGCGATCTAGCGATCGGCGTTATCGCAGATCGGTGAGTCTTTAAGCTTTTCATTATGGGCGCTACTTTGCTGCGATGCGATTTTGAAGATTCTCTTCTCATCATAAACTTAGGCTTAAAATATCAAGAGGCTTTTCATAAGCATATGATTATAACCTTAAGAAGGAATTCTTGCTTTTCCTAAAAATTAACTAAGGGTCCCCATTCATTCAAGTATCTTGATTGGCACTTAAATGAACTAGGGGGGGTGTTGCTGGCCACAAAAATTGGCGATTCACTTGGGAGAACCAGTTATCTCTGATCTTCTATTGAATCTTTCAAACTCCTGAATTTTTTATTTTTTATTTATTTATTTATTTTATTTTTTTTTTTCAGAAAACTTGAATTTTATTATAAAAAGATAAAGCAAATGGCACTTCAAACTGTCAATGATGTTTTGTTTCAACCCCTTTCTATTTCAATTACTTGCATCCTCAGTTTGTCCTTGCATTTAAATCAGTCATTACTTGGTCTTGTAAAACATAAAATAAAGTCTTCCCTATGTAACAACCTCTTTTAAATATGCTCCTTTGTCGCAGGTAGAGCCTCTGCTGCCAGCAGGCGTCCATAGCCTCGACAAGGTTACCTATTACCCAACAATGATCCTTTATCCTGCTTAAGGTTATTTACAACTTTTCGGAGAAAAATCCTTTTTGACACTTTTTCCTTTTTATTCTCTAAAGAACAATGTCTTGGTTTGGTGGCCAAATTATGACACAGTCATTCACTTGATTTACACTTTTTCTGAACAAGCTGGCTCGTGATGAGACCCCTTGTCTTTTGATTGCAACAATCTTGAGTCATTGCCCTGTTTTGATAGAAAGTATTGGCAAAGTCAGCACGTTATAATATCTGTGATCATGATAAGCCGGCTCATGATGAGACCTCTTATTCTTTGAGATATAGTGTCTTTTTGGATTGTTCATATGAATGCTACGATTTCCTTTAGTAGGGAGGAAGTCATTGTTTTTCCTTAAGAAAGCTCTGGATGAAAATGATAGATTAGTTTGGTTATGGCTGTTTCTACAGAGAACCTTTATTTTATTATTGATACCTTTCATTGTACTGACATAAAACAATTTCTTTACCAAGGTAGCTTTCTACAACTTTCTTGGAGTTGAAACTAGCATCATGTCCAGGCTAAAGTTCTAATGATAATTAAGATCAAGTTTCTTAAAAGATTTGCTGTTCACAGAAGTAGAAGTTCAAAATCTTTGACAGAAAAAATGGTGCCTTTAGTAAATGTCAAATGTCATTAACCAAAGCAAGTGTTATTATGGAGAAAGATATTTATCGCAATGAGAGGTAGATATTTCCTAGGGTTATATACAGAATAGGTCTAACTTTTCCTATCAATTATCAAAAGAAAACCTAATAACTTAGCTACATTACTCCTACTCCTATTCTAGCTATATATAGAAAATGGACTATGTGAAATGATATTTCCAATGGAACCATCTATTCATTTTTATTCCTAGCCTTATGAAGTTTCCAAACATCAGTGTAAAGAACCGACTTTTCCTTGGATCGTAAATGTTGGCTGTGGAATAAGAATATATAATCTCAGCTGGAATTATGTCTGATTTTCCTTTCTCATGAGAACTTCTTTCCAACTGGATACCTATTGGATCATAAAAATTAGGATGAATTTCTGTTATGGATTGATGATCTCGTAATAGGAAGGATAACAAGTCAGGTTGTGAAGATGATTCTTGAGTTTCAATGGCTCGTAACCTATTGTTTGCTAACGCTGAGCTTTTAGCGATTTCGTTTGAAACGAAAGTTGCCATATATAAATCGCTAAAACACAGTCTATCAAAAGTTCGAAAATTTAAAACGAAATCGGATTTTGTACAAAATGAGTGTGAGTGAGAAAGAAAGGAATGACTATTTGTACAGATAGTGTTACAGTACAACTGGGATTTACTTGTAACATCTTGCTCCTCACAAGAACTGGCCGGGTCTTGTAAATCAGGAGATGAGTTATGAGTGCGAAGAGGTATGGAGCTTTCCTCATGATATGAATCATAGATCGGGGTATTGCCTTGGATGGTAGAATCATGCAAATGATCTTTTACTTTGAAATGAGGGTCGACTGATATGATTTCTGATTTAGGATGTCTCTCATTATCTGAACCTAGTTGAGTTACTTGGGATAACTCAACGACATCATCGTTGTCAAAGTAACTATCACAAATGATTTTACAGATTTCCCTAGGCTTCTCCTTTTCATTATATATTTTCAGACAAGGGAGGTCAAGCGGCTCTTGTTTGACATTGGTCAAAGGATGTGCTAAAGCTGTCTCTTTATCTTGAAAACCTAATGATGAGTCATTTGAATAGCCCTCTGTGTCTTTTGAGATATCTTTAATATTGAGAGGGGAGAAATTATCATTGCTAAAAACATCGGGATAAAGAGAAAAATGTGAATCTGGAACAATACATTTGAAAACATCATAAAAAAAACTTTGTTCATCAGATTCATCATAAACATTGGGCTTTAGATCATACCTTTGTGCGCTGACACTTTTTGAAAGAGAAATAGTTTGCTGTTCTAACCTTGGCATCTGCATTCATTGATTTGTAATGATATTGTCTGACTTTGTATCCGAGTCATCTCCTGGTTCCAAGGTAGTCTTTCTTTCAGCATTCTCATCTTTGTCTTCTGGCACTAGAGCATGCATGACTCCCAGGCTTTGCAGATTTTCTTCATTATGGATGATTTGTGTATTCAACTTAGAATCTTCATTCATATTAGAAGAAACTGAAACAAAGGTTGAACTAATTTCTGCTTGATCAGACATAGGAGGTATGGAATACTCATCATAATCTGAAGATTCTTCATCCGTGAGCTCACTCTCAAGATCATACTTTAGACATTTAAGATGAAATTGCATATTAAAATCCCTCACGGATTCGTCTTGCTTTCGTAGATAATCAATTTCATCATATACCTGGTCGTAGTCATAACAATCAAATTCCAAAATAAACGTTTTGACAAATTTGTCCCAGCTGTAAATTGATGCAACTGGGAGGGTTCTGCACCATTTTCTAGCTTCAGCTGTGAATGTAAGAGTAAAAATCCTGCACAAAACACCTTCATCAATTCTCTGGATATCAGAACCTGAAACCTTTTGAATAAACTGAAGGGTGTCATTAAAGGCATAAGAATTATTCTTACCATTGAATTTTACCTGAGACAAGAGTCTTACCACATCTGGTGGAGTGTTGGAAGAGGTAGGAACATGGATGCAACTCCAAATGGGAATTTTATGAGTAGCCATCCTGATTCAAATTTTACAATTTGGAAATCATTCCAACAGACACTATGTTCAGGCCCTCCTTCTAGTGCCAAATATGTTGAGGGCCTGGAAATCGGGTCGACAACAAGGGGGATACCCACCCGGTCCAGAACTTGGTTGGCAGCTCCTTGTCCGTTTGGTATAGCTGGTCCGACTGGGGATAATGGGACCAGTTTCCCAATCTAAGGGGGGTGTGTGTGTGTGTGTAGAGTTTGATGATGTTGATCTGGAAGTATTTTTAAGCTAATTTAATTCTAACTTCTAAACTGATTCTATGCTATTGTAATCTAATGAAAACAACACATCTAATCTACGCTAACCTAGGGCATATTTCTTCTATTATGCGATCTAAAGAGATTTCGAACAATAACTGGTAATAAAGATCATTCAGCTATCATAAGAATATAAATCAATTAAGATAAACCATTCTGCATAAGAAGTTAGGCAAAACAATTGTGAACAACATATCGCATAATAAGTTATTCATATGTCAAACAAAAATATAATGACTCCACCGTACAGAAGTGCCAAATGGTAACCCACACATTCATATATTAACATATAAACAACTAAAACTGCATATCACTCTAAGAAAATAAGCAGAAATTGGTCAAGAGATAAAAGTACCATTTATGACTGATTTCACTCACAAACTTCAAGCAATAACGATTTATCTCTACTTGTTCTAATATCTACCAAGAGTACAGAAGTGCAACATCAGTAGGAGACATTAAAATGCAAACATAAATAAATCTCGATCCATCCATTTATCAAAACCTCCTCTGAGGATGCAGAAGTGCATGTTCCGAAGACAAGTTTTTTGACAAAATTTCTGGACCCTTCTCTAAATGCATGAGAAGGGTTAAAATACCACTTCCTAATTCTAATAATAGTATTATTACAAAATTTAGGATGCGGTTTTCAAACGACCGTCCTTTTTCTAATCTAGTTGAAGGAAAAAAAACAACATTCTAAATGAAGTCACTTATGAACTTGCTCCTTAAAGTTGCAAGTATTCGGCATATGCTTGAGAAGAGTCGGCTGACTGATTTCCGTGCTGAGCTGGGCTGCGAAAACGACATCTAAGAGAGCTGGCGCTACCTTTTCGACTGTGTTTGTAATGCATTTCACAGTCATCCACTAGCTGTGCGGTTTAACCAAGTATGTCGAGTAACATTCCCAATTCAACCTGGACAATGCCTGGATTGCTTTTCCTTTTTCCTGCGCTTTCTGCCTCCATTCTGTTTCCAGTTGCGACTTGTTTGGTAGGTACCCCAGGGTGGTCTCTGCAATTAAATTGGCCCTGTGTAAATTCTCATTTACACAGTCGATAAGAATATTCGCCTGAGTTGCCGCTGTCTCTGCTGCTTGCTCCGCCTGCCTCATTTGATAGTCCCATTTATTAAAGAGCAACTCCTTATGATTTTCATTTATCCTGGGTGCACCTGCCCTTTTGCCTTCATCATCATCCTGCCAAGTCAAATATTCGATCACCCTCTTGTCATTCTGATCATAGTCGCTCCGCAAGTCCACCACTTGAATGGTGATTTTGTCGCTTAGGTCACAATAGTGCCTACACTGTGATATTTTATGTCCCAACTCTTCCTGTTGCTGCAGTAGTTGCTCGTTCAAGCCAATAGATTCTAAAATGAATTCTGCCAGCTTGGGCTCATCTTTATGCATTTCTTGTAAAGTCTGCAATTGTTTTTCTTTCTCTTCGAGACTCCTTTGATAGCCTATCTTCATTTGTTGAAAGTCTTCCTGTAGTTTCTTGAGCTGTCTGGAAGCTTCAGTGTTAGCGTTGGTTTGTTGCAACTATTGTTGTAGTAGCTGTATATGATTTTCTTGTTCCTTCAATAGTTGCTGAACTTCCGAGGCCTTGTCAATAGTTGCAGAAGCATATGCTCCTGCAATCTGAGACAACTTTGTGAGATTTTTAGTCGGATTATTATTGGGGTCTTTCCATAAGACGTCCAAATGCTCAGCATCTTGAGACAGTGTATTCTCCAGTTTTCTTTTCTTTCTCTGTCTCCTTACAACTACTTTGTGTTGGGGACTATACAATACATCCAGTGGGGGAATTTCTTCTACGTTAAGTAGAAGCTCTGAAGGTGGAGCGATAGGAAGGTGTTCTGCTTCTGCGGCACTACTGACTACGGCCGAAACCACTTCTTGCACCACCTGTGTATTATTCACAGGTGTTTTCGGGGCTTGTCCTTCAAGATTGATCAATTCATTGAAGTGTTCCCACTCTTTATCTAGCTCTGTTGTGACAAGTGTTGCTTCGATGATAGGAGGGGGAAGATTCCTTGGTGGGGAGGCAATAATTTGCTGTTGAGACATTGCACTTGATTGAGCTGTATCTTTGGTTGCTTCTTCGTTTTTTCCTTGGTCGTGAACAGACTCTTCAGGATGTTCAGATACATCTTGCACGACGTTGGACTTAGATTTGGAAGTGCTAGAGTTTTCACTGAGGCTGATGCTTGGAGTTGGTTCTCTAGCAGGCAGTCGCAGCTTCTCTAGCGGAATACTGGCAAGCCTTCTTTCTTTGTATAACGTGAATTTTTGGAGGTCACCTCGAGACAACCTCGACTGAGCTTCCCGCAAAATTTCTTGGAGCGAACTCTTATTCTGAAACAAATCATCAAATAAATCTTTCTTTCCAGAGAACACTCTTATCTTGACATTCGTTGCGAATTCTTGGGCCACATCATTTGGGTCGAATGGCCTCGCTGGGAATTTAAATAATTGAAGACACGTCACATTCTCCACTTTGCCAAAAGCGTGTCCTACATCGAACAAAGAGAAGGCCCCACAAGTTACGGGAAATTGAGGCCATATGGCCTTCTTCTTGTCCTTTAGTTCTTTGGTTAGGCCGCCTTCGGAACAAGTTTGATAAGCGATTTCCCGAGCCAAAAGCTTATCAGGGACATATAAGGGTAGGACATGTGGAGGTACAGTGCTTCCAAAAACTCTAATGTAAGTAAACCATTCTTCCCCGAACCATCCAGCAACGGGGATGACGTCAATTTGGGCCTCGGGAGATCACCTTGGGGGGTATTTATCATATATCATTCTATATAGGGGCAAAATAAGCCCATGGCAAATCTGGTAAAAGTGAGGGGCAAACTGGGAATCCCATAATACCTTATGATAAACATGGATGGGTAATGGGTCTTGGGTAGTCCATTTCCAACCCATAATAGGGAATTCAGATACAAGACAAACAGAATCCATAATATAGGCAGACAGATAAAAAGGAGGATAGACCCTTTGAGACAAGGATCTCTTAGACCGGTAATTGAGAACAGCCGTGTATAGAGTATCAGAAAGGATTTTGGCCCAATCTAGGATGTCGGCATTAGTGGCAGCATCAATTAATGGTAGCCATTCAGATGAAAACTTATTGATATCCGGCAGCCCAAATAACCTACAGAGCATGGCCGCAGCAAAACAATATGGAGAGGTGAGAGAACCAGTGCTGTACATATCGTTTTTATCTTTTTTTAGCGGCTCGTCTCTTCTAGACCATTCTTTAGTAGTGTCTGATAGATCTGGATTCTCCGTCGCGAACTTCCTAACAAATTGTGCGTTATAGGTCGCTTGGGGTTCTGGAAGATGATACATAAGCTTCAAATCTTGCGCAACAAACGATTCGACGAGCCCATGTCCATGAACTTTGAATTTTCTGTTGTTCAAGTCTGCATCATCCAGTATGCACTTGATCATGTCTGTATATGGTAGAATTTTGGGTCTTGCCGCTATTCTGTGAAGGAATGAACATGCTAGGTCTTCCAAGGATGCCTCAGAAGAGCGTGGTGCACCTGCGACAGCAGCAACCTTCATTATTCTAGGTTTTTCCTCTTCTAGCAGCCTGTACATGCCTTCCCATGTTGATATCCCTGCGTCTCTATTACAAGCTGTGTCGGTGTACAGGGGCGCCATCTCCTTAGTCTTCTCCCTTGCTTCGGAGCCTTGAGCTTTATTTTTCTTTCCCATTTCTCTTTACGTTTCTGTCTGAGTCTCCTTAGCTCTTTGTTCCTGCAGATTATGAGTGAAATGGAAATGACTGATCCAAAAAGGTGATGGGAGAGTTTTAAATGCAATAGATCAATCAAACATGCCACCTTACGTGAAGTAAATCTCTATCAAGGTACGTTTCTTGAACCCATTTAATAACTGACAACTAATTCATTTACTATCATTAAAAGCGCATAATTTCGGGTTAGATTATGGTAAGTGGCTTTTCTTTGAATGGCGTGCCCGAAGGATTCGTGCTGGAGTGATTTATGAATTTCTGACGCAACCTCGCACATCGTGTGATCACTAATCGTATCATCGCAAATCGCAAGGATGTAGCATCACAAATCGCAGAATTTTGATGTTTGTCAAATCTGTTGCTCACTTCTGCGATATGCGATCTAGCGATCGATGTTATCGCAGATCGGTGAATCTTTAAGCTTTTCATTATAGGCGCTACTTTTCTGCGATGCAATTTTGAAGATTTTCTTCTCATCATAAACTTAGGCTTAAAATATCCAAGAGGCTTTTCATAAGCATATGATTATAACCTTAAGAAGGAATTCTTGCTTTTCCTAAAAATTAACTAAGGGTCCCCATTCATTCAAGTATCTTGATTGACACTTAAATGAACTAAGGGGGGTGTTGTTGGCCACAACAGTTGCTTAAACTAGATCTTTCAAAAGCCTTCAAGTAACTCAATTGGCAATACCTCTTCAACATTTTGAGAGCTTTTAGATTTACTCAAGAATGGATAGACTGGATTAGCATTAGAGAAATTTTGAGGTCTAAAATTCCCCCCATAAGGAATATTATAAAATAATAGTGGAAATAATAAAATATGATTAGATTACATCATCAAATTTTAGAGGGAAAAATGAATTTTTTTTTTCAACTCATATTTTCAACTTATCTCCATATCATTTTACTCAAATTTCAAGTGGGAAAACTCATTGGATGCTAAATTTAATTCCTCATTGAACGAGTAACCCATACTGCATAATTTTGATGGACCTTGCTATATGAAAAATGACAAATACATGAAAAAATGTGATTACAATCACATTTTTTGTTTTTTGTTTTTGTTTTTTAATGTACTTTTTATTTTTCATGTAGCAGGGACCATCAAAAGTATGCAACATGGGTACTCCTTGGATGAGGAATTAAATTCCACATCCAATAAGTGCTCTTGCTTGAAATTTGAGTAAAATCGTTGAGATATAAGTTGAAAATATGAGTTAAAAAAGTAGTTTTATTATTTTCATATTTTTTAATATTTTTACTTTTTTACTCCAAAAATGGTGAATCATCCCCCATGGTTGACATCATCATCTTGAATCATACTGGTTTTTATAAATTTGATTTTGGTTGTACATTTTTGTTTTGAGGGCCATTTTAGACCTCAAAATTTCTCTAATGTAACTTGTTATCATCAACCTTCTTCTCCATTCTAGTAAATCCTTCCCCCACCAGTCTATTTAAATCCTCTAGAGGCATTTTCGAGGGAGACCCACTCTCATTATTCTTCTTCATATTGGAAACATAAGGGTTGGGGAGAGCTATTAAAGTAACGACATAAGAGAACATAATAAGAAGTATGCATCTATTTAGAGAGGACCTTCCATTAACTCATCAACAATTTTTTGATGATACTATGGGTATAGCCACTCCCACCATCCATGAGGCGAGGAATTTCATGAAAATTTTGGAGGAGTTTTCCCAAACTTGAAGTATGGAAATGAACAAAACTAAATCCTAAGCATTGTTCTTTAACACTCTGCTCTTTTTTAAGAGACATATAGAAAGAATATTGGGGTTCCAAGTAAGTAAAATCCACTTAAAGTAACTATGCACTTCATTTTTTTATAACTTTTTCAAGTGGAGCCTATGGGAGGAACTATTAATTAAAATCAATAACAAGATGGTAGGTTGGGATTTCTTCTCTCTCAATGTCATTAGCAGGATAATACTTGTAAAAGTAGTTATTTAGGCCCTCCCTATCTACTTATGCTCTACACTCATGACAACATCCTTAATGTACCTATGCTCTACACTATGGAAACATCCTTGATCTTATAGGAAATCCATCAGATATAATTCTCCTTCCTTTGGGGAGGAGCCAAATTGAAAAAAAATGGCCCATAGCTGCATGGGACAAACTTTATCTATGAAAACTAAAAGTAGGATTGGGCTTGCACGAACCCACAACAATGGAAAAAATCCTAGGAGAAAAGACATGGCGGGGATGTATAGAAGGGGGATCACATATTTGGAAATGCATATGGCATCATAAATATGGCTCCCATATGCCCCCACAAAATGGTATCTGAATGCACTCTCCTCTTACTAGCTCATTCATATGGACTTTGGACAAAAAAGGCATGCATCTAATTAAGCAGTGGTGCTTTTGGGAATTAAAGGATAGGCACACTACATTTTTCTAGCATGACTCACAGAAACAACTCCCTAAGCTCTGAGATAAAAAAAAACTAGACAATATGCACATGCAAATGATTGGACGAGGATTGATCACTGGATTGGATTATATATAAGCCAATAGTGGAGACAATGGTTACCACCAAAACAATGGAATCCCAAGCTAGAGGGGAAATTATTATATCAAATTTGAGATAACCTTCAACAAATATTAATCCCTTACTCCCAGTTGGATAAACTTTGATGGGGCTATTGCTCAAAAGGCTCCTTTTCCATGCAATAAGTCTATCGTTTGGAAGTAGGGCATCAAGAGATACCAATAGATGGGGTGTGAATCAACATTTGGAAGAAAAGTGCATGGCCAAAAGTTTCCTTCTCCCCGTGGATCTTGGTTGAAAATAAAAGCTTAACATGGGACAACATCCAAGAAAGAAACCATCAAGGACACTCCAGATGTCCCCTTTGTCTTCTTAACTCCAAAATTCTTGAACGATTATTCCATAACCACACCTTCTCCAACTTCCTTTGGCTTCTATTAGAAGAATTCTTTAACTGATTTGATCGAGAGCCTCTTAGTATTCATAACACCATAGCTCATTGGAGGAATCACATATTCTCCAATCTCGTTCTCAACCACATATGGACTTTCTTTCCTGAATTTCTACTACGGGCAACTTGAAAGGGGCATAATTATCACATCTTCAAGAATTCCTCTCTTTCTATCGACTCTCTCTAAAGAACCATCCCAAGAAATATAAAAGAAACCATCATTTCCCTCCCCTATTTTTGCCAAGACTAGAAATGACATGGTCATGAAGCTAATCTCCTTAACAACTGGCACCTTGTTCCTTACCCGCATACTTCTTCACCTTCATCTATTCTTCTACTTGCTCTAGCTATCCTTTCCACCTATTCTTCCTCGCCTCTTTCCTTCCTCAAGTTGAATCTTGATGGTGCTTCAGAAGGAAATATTGGTCCAACTAGTTATGGAAGAATATTTAGAAATAACCTCAATCTTCCACTCTTTATATATTCTAGCACACTTTGCCTTAGTAGAAACAATGCTACAAAACTCCTTGCTCTCATTGAAGGACTAGAAATAATGCAAATTTGAGGTTTCTCTAAGCTATTCGTGGAAGGGGAATCCCATCTTATAGCGAATATGATTTGAAAAATCCAAAAACAATACTCTTGTGTACAAAATTTCGAATAGTTTGTAGTTGGAAGAATTATTACATAGGGTCTCCTCTTAAATTACCAAAATCCCAGTCATTATTCCCTTCCTTGTCTAAATATCGAGGAATAAAGTTTCCAATATGATGGCTAGCTACAACTACCTAAAATCCTCACCCAAAAATTCCTCCACTTGGAATCTCCTGTAAGACTCTCCTCTCAAGAAGGTATGCCGGGAACTCTTGCAAAAGGACATGTAATCCCTAATGGGGTGCTATTTGTGATAGAAGGTGAGGTAGTGGGATGTCTCTATCCCACTTGGCCATGTGACCAGGGATGATGCACATCAATAGTTGGTAGTTAAGGTTCTGATTAGCGTGAGGCGATTTCCATTTTGAAAATGTATACCATGCTCATTAACCACCTTTATAACCCTGACCCCTCACTTTGGACATGTCTACCTCAAATGCATTGTGATCCTCTAGTTTGTCACCAAAGTCTCTCCCATGTGAGGAATTATTCTCTGCAATCACCAAGAAAGGAAATTACGTCTTTGGTCCTAGTCCTCCATATATTTAAAAGTATTGTACATTAGGGAATACATCTCCATGGGAATTACACAACAACTACAATTGTGAACAATACTCTAGGTGCTCTGCTAGTTCATCTCCCAATCAAACAAGAGAGCTTCCTAGGAAAGGTTTTGTTGAATTTAGTTCCTTCCTATGAGCCTAGCATGGGGATTTCTCTCGCTTCTCATTTGCAAGGTGATTTTGAAAAGATATGATGAGATTGATAAAGATTTTTTCTCCACAACGTTGATATCTTTCCTCCTAAAATGCACTGGGCACTTTGTTTTTCTCGTGAACAGGACTCTCTGCATGGAATTTTATGGTAACTTCTAACTTTGGATGGAGCATCCTACAACTACGGAATAGCTCTAGACTTCTCAGGTGTCTTATCTCTTGAGAATGATCATCCCTCTCACTTCCTGGACCTTTATTTGATTTTATACTCATGGTGTTATTGTTTGGTATGCAAACCTTCACAAGCATATCATGTTATTTATTTTACTAACTCTATTCTTGTTTCCTCACTAGACTACTCATTTCCCCTCGTGGCTCCCTTTTTCTTGCAAAGCATCCCTATGTAGGCATCTTCATTTGATGGCTCTCTTCTCATCTCTCCACCTTGCCACTGACCTCACTTATTTGTCCACGTTCGATTCATGGCTTTGAATTTCTTACTTGGCTCTTATAACCAGTGCATCTATCAACTTCCTCACACTCATAGTCCCATTCTTTGGAATTTTCTCCCTTCCTATACATCCATCATGCCTTGATAACATGCACAACTTTGCAAGGGAATGATGTATTATCAAGAATGGGCCAGTTGAGGCAGTACATGTACTCATCATTGATTTTTAAAAGAGATTACCCAAGGCTCCATTCAATATGAGATCACACATGACGAGAGAGAGTAGGCCTCCTAAAGGCACCACCTCTTGTATACCCAGGTTCTAGCTGAATTGGTTGATTGGGTGTCATACATTGGCCATACACATGGGTGCTTCAACTAGTACATGCACACGGTCGACATGCTTTTTCATATGAAATTCTGCTTATGTGAGGTTCTCTTTGATCGAAATGAGCATATAAAATATCTTCTCCACTCCATAGAGCATTTGCATAAACACATGAAAAATTTCGATTAGTAGCCACATTGGACAACAACAAGGACCCTATCAAAGTTGCAACCATCGATGTAGACCCTTCTACTTAGCTTGTTTTCATGTCTCTCGCTTTTAAATTTCCTATTTTCTTAATTTGCTTTCATGGCTGCAAAGAACCATATTCTAGTTTCTATATGGTAAATTTTGAACTTCCATGCATCTTGATGTCTTATGCCTCTAAGAATAGAATTTTTTGATATGGTCAGGTTTTCCTATTGACCAACCATTTTAACTCTCAGTATTTTCTTGTAATCTCTTCTTACCACTTAAAAAAAAGTATAAAATGGTATGATTTTGATAATTTTTAAAAAACAAATTGATGATATCCTTTTACCAAAATTTTGAAAATAAGATGTGTGATTACTCATATAGAGATATATAAATGAAATGCTTCATAATTATGAAATTTTCATATATTTATTTATTTATAGGTACAACACCATATATTCCATATGAGGAATATAATTTTCTTAACATAATTTTGAAAATAAGATGTGGTGACTCATATAGAGAGAATAGATATATAGATAGAATGCTTGATAATTTTGAAATTTTCATTGTCAACAAATACAACATGATATATATATGTCCATGCGGACTTGGATAGATGGTGATTGGGTGCTCTATTAACGCACTCCTTGACGTGAAGTCATTGGTTCAATTTTGTTATGAAACCAGCTCACAAAAAAGATAGAAAAGATAGATCAATGCCTTAGAATTTAGCCTCTTCGAGGGGGAAACCTCCTTTACATTACATAAATGAACAATTCTTGGATGATAAGATGAAAATACCTCTTTTCTATATATAGGAGTCTAAGGGGTCATAACATAATCAGAGTCAACATAACAATAATAACAATAGTGGGCTTCTATGTGGCACAATAGTAACAATATGGGCACTACATGGGTACATCAATATAATAAGTGGGTTGTACTAATAACAATAAGGGGTTACACTAGTAGTATAGGGGCCTAACATGCCCCTCTCCTTCAAAAAGCGTTGTCCTCAAAGCTTGAGTAGTTATTGATGCTTCTGTATAAAATTCTTGTCCTCCCATTTGGAATCTTCAGTGGGTAAGTTCTTCCACTTGATGAGATACTTTGAAATTGATCGATTTTGTAGCTCTCGGGTTCTTTTTTTTGTGACTGCTCTAGGTTTCAATATGATTTTTCCTTCCTCTTCAAGTTCTGGAAATATTATTTGAATTGGGACCTTCTACAACTATTGAATGAGTGGCCACACTTCTTCGTCCTTCTTCCATTCATCCCTTGCTTCGTTTATCCAATCTGGTTGGATAATGGAAATAGCATAAAACAATGCTTCCACATCCTCATCCTTGAAGAGTCTTCCCATTCGGTAAGGTCGCCATTTTTTAAGTGCATGTACTATTGCCAACATTTCCTTCTCATAAATATCTTGCTTGAGATGTAGCATTAAAAATACCCAATCACCTACATCAAAACATTTTTCACTACGATGTTGATCTACCTGTTGTTTCGTTTGATTTTGCACTGAAGTGGCATTATCCTTTAAAAGTTGGAGAACTTGTTGTTGATGCTCGATGTGATGTTTCTCTGCTTGAACCTTTTTCTTCTTGATATGTCCTTCTATCTCTAAAGTTTGAGGAGTGGTAATTTCTTCCAATCCTTTACAAGATATGGTCAGATTCATTTCTTGATGCTCGATGTGATCTTTCACTTCTTGAACATTTTTCTTCTTGATATGTCCTTCTATCTTGATAGTTTGAGGAGTGGTAATTTCGACCAATGAATTACAAGATATGGTTGGATTCATTTCTTCTTTCTCGATGTGATCTTTTACTTCTTGCACATTTTTCTTCTTGATATGTCCTTCTATTTTGAGAGTTTGAGGAGTGTTAATTCTTGCCAAAGCTTTACAAGATATGGTCTGATTCATTTCTTCTTTCTCTGGGGTGGGATCCTAGCGTATATCCTCTTCTTTTGATGTTTCTTGATCCTTTTCTTCCTCCTCTTGATATTCTATGCAAAATAATTTCTTCTCAGCACACTTATGACCTTTAGTGCATTTGCTATCACAATTGTAACAAATCCCTTTTTCTCTTTTTTCTTCCAATTGTTGTGGTGTAACCTTTGTTGGTTATGGAAGGTTCGGAGAAACAACACTTCCATCTTTATAGTTGTGAGGGGTATGCTTCCTAGTTTCCATAATTTTGCTTTCCACTATGTCACAAAGCCCTTTTACTCTTACCAATTGTTGTGGTGTTGCTCTAAAGAAGGTGTTGCTCTTTGTATCCTCATAATGTGCTATCATTTCCTCTGTGAAAATTGACCACGTAACAAATTGTTTACGAGAACAAAGCCCTTCATACCATAGAAATTAATCCGGTTCTAAATATGAAGATGCATTACATACCTTTTATAACAGTGGTACACCATGTAGATCAAAATATTGCTCCATTTAAAGTATCCAATTTACTGGATCCTTGCCATCAAACTTCCTCATCTTGCTTTTTCTTGATTTTAGGAGCTCAAAATTGAAATGACTGTAACTCTATACTTTCGGATCTTTAAGTTCTGAAATTGCGACCAGTAGTAGCCCTCTGCGTCCTCTTTCCAATGCCACCAGTTTGATCCAAATTGGATTCTCTAAGAAAGAGTTATGCACAATCTTCTAAGATGACCTCATTATAGACCTTTAAAGAAGTGCGAACTTGTATGAAGTGCCACGCATCACTGTTTCAACCTTTGGCTCTGAAAAATATATACAAGAAACTACAGTCTGTCCTCTTTCTGTACCTTCTTACGAAATTTCAATCTAATGCACAGAGAGAAAGTTATGATGATTTTCCCTAGGTCACCTGTTTGGAACGTAATTCAGGAGTTTGCAAAAAGACCAACGTCCGTAGATCATATCTCCGCAAATATAGTGCGAAAATCTCTGAAATCCAGACCCGAGATTCAATGCGATGTCTTCTCAAATGGATTTTTTTTAGCTTCTGAAACATCGGAGAAAAAATGTTATAGCCAAAATGCCACGATGAGCGAAACCCTAGAATCCAAAGCTCTAATACCAAATGTTATTAAACTAGCTCACAAAAAAGATAGAAAAGATAGATCAACGCCTTAGAATTCAGCCTCTTCGACGGGGCAACCTACTTTACATTACATAAATGAACAATTCTTGGATGATAAGATGAAAAGACCTCCTTTCTATATATAGGAGTCTAAGGGGTCATAACATAATTAGAGCCGACATAACAATAATAATGTAAGGGCACAATAGTAACAATAGTGGGCTTCTATGTGGCACAATAGTAACAATATGGGCACTACATGGGTACATCAATAATAAGTGGGTTGTACTAATACCAATAAGGGGTTACACTAGTAGTATAGCGGCCTAACAAATTCCTTGTCCAAGGTGATGTATTGGACATGTTGAATATGTAGAGCACCCCTTGAAGTACCGGTTCAATTCCGTGCCAGGGTGATATATTGGACATCTTGAAGATATAGTCCTACCAAGCTTAATATATATATATATATATATATATATATATATATATATATGGGAATTGAACTTGGGTGCGGAGGATTGCATTACTTCCTCAACCACCCATATAAATATTGTCGGGAATTGAACTTAAGTGAGGAAGATTCTATCACTTCCTATCGACCACATAGGATAAACACAATTGATAAAATTTTCATATATATATATATATATATATATATATATATATATATAAGAAATATGTTGTAGTGTCCATAATATGCCTATCAAATTAAAATTATAATATATTTTAAAATTATAATTAATAAATATATAAAAATTTAATTTTTCCTTATTAAGAAACATATAATTAAAAATTAACAAGCATTTCATTATATAAATAAAAATAATTATATAAATAAATGAAATAAAAGTAATTATATAAATAAAAATAATAATTTATATTGATATTTTTTTGTTGGTTTCATTGGGAATTTGAGAATTTTCTAACTTACATAACATACATATCACATAAAAATTATAATATATTTTGAAAATATAATTAATAAATATATAAAAACTTAATAAATTTGATTAATAGCATATAATTAAAAATAAAAATAAGAATTAAAAACTAACAACCATTTCATTAGGTAAATAAAATAATAATTTATATAGATATTTTTTTTTGTTGACTTCATTCATTTGAGAATTTTCTAATTTACATAATACTTCCTAACCAAACTAGTTGCGAGATACTTTATTATATTACAAAATTTTCTATTTAAATTTAAAAAAAAAATATTTATAATAAATAATTTATTTATATAATTAAAGAAAATAAAAAAATTATATATATATATATATATATATATATATATATATATATATATATATATATATATTCTTAATTGAATATGAGAAGATGTGTAATTTTGTTAAAACAAAAAAAATAAATTATATTTTAAATAGAAAAATAATGTCCAATATAATTAAAAAAAAAGAAATACATCTTATATTTTTCAAAAATATTATAGTAAAATATTTAAATAAACTATATGAAGATTTATATGAAAATATCAACTTTATATATATCTATATACATAATTTTTTTTGTTAAAATAGAACATTTTAATATTTTATATAAAAAATATTCAATGTGGATTATTAGTAAAATATTTTAATGAGGATTAATATTGAAATATACTTTAAAATATATTAATTATAGAAAACCATTTTAATTTGTGTGATAAAGTGTCTTCATGTACATGTGGTGTAAAATATTTTAACTTAAATTAAGTATATTATTTGGTCCTAAATATACTTTAATTAGCAATCAAAAATAAAATAACACATTATATTTAAGAAATTTGATCCCTCTAGCCTCATGTTAATCTATGCTGGTAACTAACTATTTTAATTAGAATTTTGATCCCTCTAAGCTCATATTAGATCAGTAGTTAAGATGGATCTATACATGTAACCAACCATTTTAATTATGATGTATGTTGATTGTATTTTATTATTTAAAAAAATAATATATTGTGGAATGTGATTTTGGTTTTTTGTTATTTTAATATTTGTGTAATTAAGATGTGTTACCATGTTTAATCATAAAATTCAAATATGTAGAAAATGACAGAAGAAAAATTTATTAGTTCTATATCTTTTTTTATTTAACATTTAAAAATAAAATAAAACATTATATTTTATATTTTAAATAAATTTATAAAAAAAATTTATCATTCTATTATTTAACATTAAAAAAAACATTATATTTTATATTTTAAATAAATTTATAAAAAAATATTAGTTAATCCCTCTGGAATCACGTTAACTCCCTACTTCCCTACTTCAAATAGATCTATGCTGATAACTAACTATATGCTGATAACTAACTGTTTGAATTTGTATTTTGTTTATCTTGGATGACCCAAGATAATATTATCCAGTCGATAATATTCGCTATGAGACGCTGAATGAAGATGAGCATATGCAAGTATTTGCGTGGAAGGATATATGTGATATTATCAGAGGAAAAGGAAAGGTGCGTTGCTGTCCACTCCGTCTCTTCCACCTAGGAATACTCAGCAGCTTAAATGCAAATATCTAACTATTTTAATTTTCTGATCTATATAGATTGTATTGGTAGAGGAGTTGTCTAGAATGTTATGGAAATTTTGATTATATTTAGAGAAAATATGGTAAAGACTTTTGTAAATCCAACTTATAGTTGTTAAACTTCAAAATTTTAGGTTTTTAAGATATTTTTTATGGTGTTAATCTCAAAAATATTATTCAAACACTATCTCTACAAAAAATTTTGAAATTTTTTTACAAAAATTCCCCTACTTTTGAACTCCACCTCGTTAGAAGGCTCCTTTAAAAAATGATATGTTTTTGGTCTTTAGTTATTTTAAACATTTTATAGTTAAGATGCGTCAAAGTCAACGCCATGTATCATTACTCATACCACAACGTTTATATCATAAAGAACAAATACCTAGAAACAGAAACAGAAGAGAAATACCCTAATTAAGAAGTGCGCAGAATTCGCTTAATTATACAAGTTTAAACATTTTGTAGTAAAAATGTGTCAAAGTCAATGCCATGTATCATTACTCATACCACAACGTTTATATCATAAAGATCAAATACCTAAAAACAGAAACAGAAGTGAAATACCCTAATTGAGAAGTGCGCAGAATTCGCTTAATTATACAAGTTTACAGTGTCTTCTCAAAGCCAGGAAAAATTTCCATCCAAAATTCTATGGACAAGTTCAGTCAAATTCAAGCCATTCACCGTCTAATGACTGTGCGGGCAGCAGATTTTAGCTGGATCTGAAAATCGTGATGAAGATAAATATGGAAACCTGGTCTTTAAACAATAGCCAACGTAAGATTCATAACAGTGAAATCAACCTTTACTGGGCAAGGCCACCCACAATAATTTAATGTGCGATTGACCAAATTCAACCCAGAAGCCAAACCCAATAACTCCAAGTCTTCAGCTAGCCAGTCAGCCAGTCACTGTTAATATGCGATACTGTTTTCCGAGAACGAGGGACGTGCATACTCAAGCGTCCTCAAACGGCGATGCATATCGTCAAGTGTCATCTCCATTGCCTTTAGCCGAGTAATCAAACTGGCATTCTCTTGTTGCAGACGTCTTACACGGCTGCCTGGGCTCAAATTTTCACTGGCCTCCTCATGATTATTGTTGTCACAAAGCCGTGGGCTGGGATTAGGGTTACCACTAATAACAGGAGATGTGGAAGTGGGATGCAGTTCGGGCCTGTGATGTGCGCTAGGGTTAGGGCTAATAGTTCGATAAGTGGGAATGTAATCGCCTGGGTAGTCTGGTCCGGGAGCGTAATGCGAGCTAGGGTTAGGGTTAACGGGAGTAGCGATGGCAGTGTAATAGGGTGGAGTATCGAATGCAATACCGCCATTTTTCCTTGCCCGGACGAGGAACGAAGTGGTATTGCGGGGAGCAGGCGGATGATACAGATAATTACTCCTCTCGTTCTCTGTGCAAACCCTTGGATTTCCTCGCATATTATTGTTTTTCTTCATCCTCACTTTCGAATTTTTCTTCCTCCTCTTCCATTTCGAATTATTCTGCTTGAAATAATGGTGAGAATAACTGGGAGGGAATCCGCCTCTGCGATTTGGTCGCCGATGATAATGATGAGAATAATTGGGAGGAAAAGCGCCTCTGCTATTTGGGTGTCGACGATAATGGCGAGAATAATGGGGAGGAAGACCGCCTCTGCTATTTGGCTGCCGATCAGAATGGTACTGGTCTGTGTTATAATCCACGGTGTTCCAACGGCGCAGCTCGTTTGGAGCCATTCTGCAGACTTCTTCCCTGCCCGACGGATTCCACGGAAGTGTAGGTTGCATTTTTGAACCAAACGAAGGGAATGTGGAGATAGTAATGAAGGATTGACGGATGGAATTTTGAAATGAAAGAGAGGTAGCAGAGTTTGTTTCTTGATCGAACCGATCGTTAACTTATATATAACCCAATAGTCGGTCATAGTCGGTGAACCACTTGGCAACAACCACCTCTTTGAACCTCCATCCAACGTTACCATTGTGTTTACACGTGCGTCCCTATCCGAGTTTGGCGTTTGGATAAGTGTATAGCGAAAATGACCGTTTTTTATTCATTGAAAAATAACGGCTTTTTAAAAATTTTAAACCTCTATATGTATTAGGTATTTTAGTTATCTAATTTGATAATTTGTTTTAACCAAAAATCTTCCCTAAAAATCGCATTGATATTTTAAGGTCAAAGTGTTTCAAACCTTTGGTTTATTATGAGGACAAAGCTAGAACCAAATCAACTAAACAAATATTTATTAATATAATGAATCAACTAATCAAATATTTATTAATATAATGGTTTTTAAACCGTTAAAAATACCAATATTACCAAATAAAATGTAAAGTTATAAGATTTAAATAAATAATTAAAATAAATAATTTATTAATTAATAAATTAATAATTAATTTTTTAAACTATTTAAATTATTTTTATTTATCTAAGATTCAAATATAACTTTGAAAAACAATAATACTTAATTTTACCTTTCAATATAATTTATTAAGAAGATTCAACTACAATCTTTATATATATGATAATTTGTTTTTAAATATGATATTAATTAATATAATTACATTAAAGGTGGTTGTCCATATCTTTTTTCACACTTTTTTGAATTAATGATGTTGATCCACTTGTGTCATTTTTAATAATATATTTATGTTCTTTGAGAAACAACATGTTTGAGTAGGATTAATAGATTTTCAAATTACAAGTATAGATTTATCTCGACATACCAAGCATTGAGAAATCAAATCTCTTAAGATGCAAACCTCTTACTGAGTGCAAGAGTTAAAATTGATCTATATATTAAATGATTTTTATTGTTAATATCTTTTAAAATGTTACATATTAAATTCATATTAAGATAGAAATAAATTACAAATCTTCCTTATAATGGAAAGTGACAATATAATAATTTTTTTAAATTACTATTATGTTATTTAAGGTTGTCTAACTTATAAATGAATGAAATGGCCTTTTCTCTTTTTTCACTAGAATCTATCCATACAATTTCAAGTATGTCACACTCCATGGTAATATACCAATTAAAAAAAATTTATGATAAGACTTTATTACCAAAACCTACCATAAATTCGACCTTATTCTAACTATGAACATATATGCAATGCGTTTATTTAAACTCTAATTGTGTTGTAATGATTATACATATAACATTACTATCAACTTATCTTACGGTTGTCCCCACTTGACTTTGGTTTATGGATTATTGGCGACCTCCATTATGATATTGGGGTCAACGGGAATCATGGCTTTTGGGCTTGCCCTTCTGACCTGATTCCGATGCCAGGTGTGGGCGGAATACTAAGTGGCTTCACCTACCCTGGCCACGTGGGCACCACCGTGCAGAGGCCATGTGAAGCCTTGGGTAAATCGCCGGGTTCGCGCGCCAAATCGCTATGCAGAGGGACGGTGAGGATCTGTTGCAACGATCTAAGGGTTGATAATGCTCCAGGGTTTATCGGCCTCCATATATACCAACAGGTCGCTTATTTCGGGTTTATTTGCACTTGGAGGAGAGGCCGAACCCTCGCTCCATCCAGCCGCTCAAACCCTGCAACGCATGCCAGGTCTCGGCAAGCTATCTCAGGTAATTAAGGACTGCAGAACGCCAAATTCATCAATTTCCTTCAACTGTCAGTTGTTTGAATATAAATACTGTGCTTTACTTCGTCAGGGTTTCATGTTTCTGGTTTACTGCATTCGTGGTTACTTCCATTATATTTCTTGTGTGCAGGCCGATGTTTCTCCTCCCTCTTACCATCCAGGAAAGAATGCTACAGCCGAGGCATTTCCAGGTATTTATCCGTTCATGAAAGGTTACAGTGCTTAGGTTAATTACGATAGGGGAAATTATCTGGAAGATTTTCATGTATTTTCTCTCGGCCTGAGGGGTTCCTCATGGCATTCCCTATGTATTGATTCAGGGTTTCCATCTTCAGCTAAACCCTGGTGAGGGTACGAGGTCGGCTTTCTCCATGCCGGTACCTGCGTCCTCTCTGGTTACAGTTTTGTGTTGTAATTATTTGGCACTTCTTGTGTATTTATTTATGGGGTTCACGGCCTCCCTTGCCGGAACCGAAACAAGTCGACTCAAGACGGAATGTTTACCTCTTCTTATTTCAAGAATGTTTCACTATGACTAATCTGTGTTTATGCAAAACCATGAGTCTATTCTCGGCTCTCTGAACTTTAATGAATAGACTGCTGTGATACCCTTCAGGGTTATTAATTTCATTGTTAATATATGAATATCTTGTTTTGTTTTCCTGTGGAATACGATATACAGGTTTTCGTTATTTGGTTAGTTGTATCAACAGCTTGTTTTCGATACACATATGAACTTGTTTCCAGATAGTTCAAGCTTGTCTTGTTTAAGGTTATATTCATTTCCTTTGTTAACAGGGTCGAGACATAACCCTTTCGGGGTTTCGTCTCCAACAGCCCTATGTTAACTTGTCAGTGTGTGACTGAATATGGCGGTTCCGCGGCCGCTTCCACAGCAGTTCTTTAACTTCATATCACTGATATTATTTATTGTTTCTGTGTTAATACCGTGGTAATCTTTACTTGTTCGTATATGTATATGTATATTGAGGCCAAACCCTAGGTACAGGGCCCGACGGTTTCACTTTGAAACGGCCTCACTTATACTATGAATTGCGTTTAATGTTTAATATGCTCTGCGGCTGTCATAGAAATACGAATGGATTATATGTCGTTCTGATGTTTCATATAATCATTATATTGTTTCTTGTACAGAAACTCCCTCACGGTTTATATAATCATAGATTGATATTTGTACAGAGACCTTCTCACGGTTTATATAATCATTATGTTGATATTTGTACAGAAATCCTCTCACGGTTTATATAATCATTATGTCGATATTTGTACAGAAACCCTCTCACGGTTTATATAATCATTATGTTGATAATTTGTATAGTAACCCTCTCACGGTTTTATGGTGTAATATATTTTCACTACGCACTCACGTGCTCTCTGCATATGGTTATAATCTTTCAGGTTCATTGTAACGTTTCTATGCTTGACTTCTCCATACAGAATGGGCATTAGTTCTATATAACTACATGCATCGTTCTTTTTTACAGATAGCATGCTTTGTTCATTTCACAGTTATCTTGCTTGTTCTCATGTAGTTATCATGCATCATTTCTTACAGATATCATGCATTATGCTCTGCACAGTTATCATGCATAAAATATATCAGATAGTCTCTATTTGTTTGAATAGCCAGTCCTAAACACGCTTAGACACTGTAAGAGACATATATATACTGTTCCGTCTAGTTAGCAACAGAACTCAGGTGCAACCATACTTTCCTTCTAAGCACCCAGCATAATAATACAGCGGTCTAGTTCAGGTGAATAACACATACCTGGTCTATTAGGCACCAAAGTTATAGCTCCAGAAGTTCACCTGCAATTTACATGCTTGCTCTTATCCACCGAGCCATGAGATCCATCGATACGTTGGATTCTCCCCCCGAGCTATCTTGCAGGCCTGCAGCCCTCAACAAGACTCATGCACAGTTGTGCTAGGGTTATCTGGTCCTCACCAGACTTAACCCTCTTTTTCTTTTCCTTTTCCTTTCTTGAAATTTCTCTCCCTCTCTGTCACAACAGACCAGGGGTTTCCCTCCCAGGACTTTTCCTGCTGAAGGTTAGTTTCTTTTTCAGTTTAATAACTGTTTCTTTTCTTTGGAATCCTCCCTTAGGAGACTGCCAGCATTTTCCAAAATATCTTCCTTTTCATAAATAAAATAATATCATTTAACACAGTAATTAATAATTCACATGAGTTTCTTACCATAGTAACTTTCATAATTACATGTTTTACGGGGTCATCACATCTTCCCCCCCTGGGATTGGACATCGTCCCGATGTCTATTCCCTTTAAATAAGTCCGGGTAAACTTTCCTCATGAGTTCCTCGTCTTCCCATGTAGCCTCCTCAGGCCCATAGTGCTGCCACAACACTTTAATTTGGGTAATAACCCGTTTCCGCAGCCGCACTTCTCTCTGGTCGAGAATGCTCTGTGGTTCGACCAGAACCTCGCCTTCCGGTTCGACCTGCAGACAATCAATATTTTTAATCAGTTTTACATTAAATATATCCATATGTTCAAAACAACGGGATTAACTCTTACCCGAACATCCTGCCATTTAATCACATGCTTAGGATCGTATACGTATTTCTTTAGAACAGAAACGTGGAAAACGTTGTGAATTCTAATATGGCTTGGCAAGGCGAGTTGGTAAGCCACCGGCCCCACTCTAGCCAATATCTGAAAAGGTCCAAAGTACCGAGGAGCCAGCTTGGCACATCCGCTCCATTGCAGTGTGCTTTTTCTGGTTTGGATTCTCACAAACACATGGTCACCAACCTGATACTCTTTAAACCTTCTTCTCTTGTCCGCAAAACTTTTCTGCCTGTCCTGTGCAGCCTTCAAGTTGGCACGCACCCTTTTCACCATGTCTTCCATTTCTTTAAGCATTTCCGGACCTAAACTCAGCTCATCCTCAGGTCCACCCCAACTTGAGGGTGTGCGGCATTTTCGCCCGTACAGCACCTCAAAGGGGCTTAACTGTGTCGAGGTATGATACCCATTGTTATATGCGAATTCAACCAGATGTAAATACTCTTCCCATTGGTTTGGTTTCATCATCACATACGCTCTCAACATATCTTCCAATAATTGATTTACTCGCTCGGTTTGACCATCGGTCTGTGGATGGTAAGATGTGCTAAAGTTCAGCTAGGTTCCTAACTCAGCGAACAACGTCCTCCAAAAGGTGGATGTGAACTTTACATCCCGGTCTGAAATGATTACCTTCGGTAGCCCATGCAGTCTGAATATATTCTGCATAAAAAGGTGAGCAATTTGCACCGCCTTATAAGTGGACTGTACGGGTATGAAATGCGCCGCTTTACTCAACTTATCAACCACCACCATGATGGAATCATGGTTTTTCTTCGTTCGTGGCAGACCGGTTATAAAATCCATGGAAATGGTTTCCCATTTCCATTCCGGAATAGGCAAAGGTTGCAATAGCCCAGCAGGATGTTGATGTTCCGCCTTAATCTGCTGGCACTCTAAACACTTTGCCAAATACTCAACCACTTGCTTTTTCATTCTGGGCCAGAAATATTCCTTCTTAAGTGCAGTGACCATCTTTTGGTATCCTGGATGGCCAGTGTAGTGGCTGGTATGGAACTCGTCCAAAATCAGGTTCTTAAGGCCATTTGAATCAGGTACATATAGTCTTTTATTAAAGTACAGCATGCCAACACTGTCCAATGTGTATCCTTGCTGTAATTTTTCATTAACTGATTGCTGTACCTGCTGTTTTAACTGTTGGTATTCAGCATCCTGATTTGCAGCTGATTTAATCTGCTCAATCAGAGAGTTTCGCCACTTGCTGACCGAAAGTTCACACAAACACTGCACCTTTCAACTCAGTGCATCAGCCACCCGGTTCTCTTTGCCTTTTAAGTGCTTAATCTCGAAATCGAATCCACTTAGGAAATCTGCCCAACGACCTTGTCTTGCATTCAAGGTAGGTTGACTGAAATAATTGGTCAAGCTGTGGTGATCTGTTAACAACAGAAATTTCCTCCCCAAGAGGTAATGTCGCCACATTTTCAGCGCATGAATAATAGCTGCTAATTCTAGATGGTAAGCAGAGTACTTCTGCTCATGATCTTTCAATTTTCTTGATTCATACGCAATTACTTTCCCTTCTTGCATTAATACTCCTCCCACACCCTCTTTACTTGCATCGGTACACACCACGTAATCCTTGTTAGGATCAGCTATACTCAAGATGGGTGCGGTGGTGAGTAAATGCTTCAACCGATCAAAACTCTGCTGACATTCCGCTGTCCACTTAAACACCTTTCCCTTTTTCTGCAAAGAAGTGATAGGGTAGGCAATCCTTGAGAAACCTTCCACAAATCTTCGATAATAGCCAGCTAGCCCCATAAAGGATCTGATATTAGCTACATCCTTGGGTATGGGCCATTCCATAATAGTCTTTATTTTCTCAGGATCTACTGCAATTCCTTCTTTAGTAATCACATGGCCCAAGTATTGAATTTCCTCCTTGAAAAAGTCACACTTACTAAACTTAGCGTATAGCTGATGTTCCCGAAGAGTTTGCAACACCATCCTCAGGTGCTCTTTGTGTGCTTCATGGGAACGGGAATATATCAGAATATCATCAATGAATATCAGCATGAATTTGTCCAAAAACCGGTGAAACACGCTGTTCATCAAACACATAAAGGTGGCGGGTGCATTGGTCAAGCCAAAGGGTAGCACCACAAATTCGTAATGCCCGTAACGTGTTCTGAAGGCGGTTTTGGCAATGTCCTCTTCTTTAATTCTGATCTGATGATAACCAGATCGCAGATCAATCTTGGAGAATACCTTTGCTCCCTTCACTTGATCAAAGAGTTCGTCAATCCGAGGCAAGGGGTATTTGTTCTTGATCGTGAGCTTGTTCAGCTGACGATAGTCTATACACATACGGAGGGTTCCATCTTTCTTTTTGACAAATAGTACTGGAGCTCCCCACGGTGACACGCTGGGACGGATATAATTCTTATCCAGCAACTCTTGTAGTTGCATTTTCAATTCCGTCAACTCGGGTATGCTCATCTGGTACGGTGCCCGAGACACCGGGGCTGCCCCTGGTGTTAATTCTATAGTGAAATCTATATCTCTTTTTGGAGGTAGTCCTGGTACCTCTTCAGGAAAAACATCCACAAATTCCTGCACTACCGGAATGCTGTCTAATGCAGATATTTTGTCTTTCTGGTTTGCATAACCCACTTGAATAGCATAAATCTGACACTTCTTCCTGAGACATTTAGCTAGTTGGGAAGCAGTGATAGGCCGGATCTGTACAGGGTGTTTAATTCCCTGCAATTCTTGCTGCTGTCCCAAGTCATCCTTGTAGTAAATGGTTTTTGTCTTCCAGTTTACCAGCGACCAATGCTTTTCCAGCCAATCCATACCAATCAGGATGTCATAGGACCCCAATGGGAGCACATTCAGGTCTGCTGTAATTGGTTGTCCAGCTATGCTGAAAGAACAGTTATTAATTTTGGCTAAGACTCGTCTTTTAGCTCCTGTGGCTAGTTGTACCAGCCACAGACTCCTGAACTTTTCAGAAGGTAACTTACACTCTTCTACTATTTTTGGACTAACATAACTCAAAGTAGCTCCAGGGTCAATAAGAACAGCTATAGAAAGGTTTGCAATTTTACCTTCAAACTCCACCATAGTCGGTTGGTATTCCGCTTGACGGTCATCCAAGGCTGCGTTAATTCTTGGTACGCTGCGCGCCACTTCTCCAACAGTCGATGCTTCTTGGATCTGAGATATTTGGTCCACTCCTTTACGTTGTGGGCAATTCTTCACATAATGCGGTCCTCCACAACCCCAACATTGAACTGGAGGTGGGGTTATTCCTTCAAGGTCGGACCTGGCAGGTGGTTCACTGATTCTGCTCTCACTTGGTTTAGTCCGAAAGGTACTTTTTGCTACATTTCTGCCATTCTGTCCCTTACCAGCACCCTTGCTGCCATTACCACGACTTCCTTTGTTGTTACCAGCAATTCTGTTGCTTTTTCTTTCATTCCACCTTTTATTTGAAATGTCTCCTTTCTGTTTGTTTTGCTGATAACAGATTCTTGCCTTACGAATCGCCTCGTCCATGGTCCTGGGATTATCAAACTCAATGCGTTCTCTTATATAGGTTGGTAAGCTACTCACAAATCTCTTCACTTTGGCCTTCTCCTCCTTGATATATGGCACATAGCGAAGTAGGGAAGCGAAGCGGTTAATGAACTCGTCCATGGACTGCTGTCCCAATCGTAAATCATGGAATTCCCGTGCCTTCTCATCATAGAAACGCTCGGTTAGATATCTCTCCTTGAAGTATTTCTGAAACTTTTCCCAGGTTATGTTCTGCTCGCTTACCCCTTTTACAATTTTAATTTCTTCCCACCACAGGGTTGCTTTGCCCTGTAGCTGGAAGATGGCCAGCCGCGCCTTCAGATTCTGATCATACTCATACAGCTGGAAATACTTGTTAATGTTAATTAACCAAGCCTCTGCCGCTTCTTCCTGCTCTCCATCAAAATGTGGAGGTTTAATTTTCCGGAATTCACCCTGCAATTCCATTTTCTGTCTCTTTGAAGTCTGCTGCTCTAATACATTGTCAGAATGGTCCTCCTTTTCCTCTGAGATTTCAGGTGCATAATTCCGTTCTTCAGTTGCCCTTTGCTGTTCTGCACTAGGATTGGCTAATGGGGGATTTTGTCTGTCCGACAGACTTTTCAAAATTCTTTCCTGCTCCACTGTTAATCGCGCGTTGTCTTCTCGCAGTCGCGCCATTTCATTTTTCAGTTCTTGAACAGTTTGCAGTATCGCCAGATTGGTACTGCGTGTCTCTGCACCAAGCTGTACCCACAGCTCTGGATTTTCCTGAGGAACGCTGCCAGCTCCCTGCATTTCCTCCATCCTTATTATTGACTGTTAGCGGATTGTTGTTTCTGTATTTATCCCCTAATTAATAAACAGAAAACAGTTAGCGGAATTTAATTCTTCCTCATACATGTATTATATGATAATTTTCCATGTAGCTGGATCTTACTGCTCCAGAGGTCACAGTTTTGAAACCTCTGCTCTGATACCACATTGTCACACTCCATGGTAATATACCAATTAAAAAAAAATTATGATAAAACTTTATTACCAAAACCTACCATAAATTCGACCTTATTCTAACTATGAACATATATACATATGCAATGCATTTATTTAAACTCTAATTGTGTTGCAATGATTATACATATAACATTACTATCCACTTAGCTTACGGTTGTCCCCACTTGACTTTGGTTTATGGATTATTGGCGACCTTCATTATGATATTGAGGTCAACGGGAATCATGGCTTTTGGCTTGCCCTTCCGACCTGATTCCGATGCCAGGTGTGGACGGAATACTAAGTGGCTTCACCTACCCTGGCCAGGTGGCCACCACCGTGCAGAGGCCATGTGAAGCCTTGGGTAAATCGCCGGGTTCGCGCGCCAAATCGCTATGCAGAGGGACGGTGAGGATCTGTTGCAATGATCTAAGGGTTGATAATGCTCCAAGGTTTATCGGCCTCCATATATACCAACAGGTCGCTTATTTCGGGTTTATTTGCACTTGGAGGAGAGGTTGAACCCTCGCTCCATCCAGCTGCTCAAACCCTGCAATGCATGTCGGGTCTCGACAAGCTATCTCAGGTAACTAAGGACTGCAGAACGCCAAATTCATCAATTTCCTTCAACTGTTAGTTGTTTGAATATAAATACTGTGCTTTACTTCGTCAAGGTTTCATGTTTCTTGTTTACTGCATTCGTGGTTACTTCCATTATATTTCTTGCGTGCAGGCCGATGTTTCTCCTCCCTCTTACCATCCAGGAAAGAATGCTATAGCCGAGGCATTTCCAAGTATTTATCTGTTCATGAAAGGTTACATTGCTTAGGTTAATTACGATAGGGGAAATTATCTGGAAGATTTTCATGTATTTTCTCTTGGCCTGAGGGGGTTCCTCATGGCATTCCCTATGTATTGATTTAGGGTTTCCATCTTCAGCTAAACCCTGGTGAGGGTACGAGGTCGGCTTTCTCCATGCCGGTACCTGCGTCCTCTCTGGTTACAGTTTTGTGTTGTAATTATTTGGCACTTCTTGTGTATTTATTTATGGGATTCACGGCCTCCCTTGCCGGAACCGAAACAAGTCGACTCAAGATGGAATGTTTACCTCTTCTTATTTCAAGAATGTTTCACTATGACTACTCTGTTTTTATGCAAAACCATGAGTCTATTCTCGGCTCTCTGAAATTTAATGAATAGACTGCTGTGATACCCTTCAGGGTTATTAATTTCATTGTTAATATATGAATATCTTGTTTTGTTTTCCTGTGGAATACGATATACAGGTTTTCGTTATTTGGTTAGTTGTATCAACAGCTTGTTTTCGATACACATATGAAATTGTTTCCAGATAGTTCAAACTTGTCTTGTTTTAAGGTTATATTCATTTCCTTTGTTAACAGGGTCGAGACATAACCCTTTCGGGGTTTTGTCTCCAACAGCCCTATGTTAATTTGTCAGTGTGTGACTGAATATGGCGGTTCCGCGGCCGTTTCCACAGCAGTTCTTTAACTTCATATCACTGATATTATTTATTGTTTCTGTGTTAATACCGTGGTAATCTTTACTTGTTCGTATATGTGTATGTATATTGAGGCCAAACCCTAGGTACAGGGCCCGACGGTTTCACTTTGAAACGACCTCACTTTATACTATGAATTGCGTTTAATGTTTAATATGCTCTGCGGCTGTCGTAGAAATACTAATGGATTATATGTCGTTGTGATATTTCATATAATCATTATATTGTTTCCTGTACAGAAACTCCCTCACGGTTTATATAATCATAGATTGATATTTGTACAGAGACCTTCTCACGGTTTATATAATCATTATGTTGATATTTGTACAGAAACCCTCTCACGGTTTATATAATCATTATGTCTATATTTGTACAGAAACCCTCTCATGGTTTATATAATCATTATGTTGATAATTTGTATAGTAACCCTCTCACGGTTTTATGGTGTAATATATTTTCACTACGCACTCATGTGCTCTCTGCATATGGTTATAATCTTTCAGGTTCATTGTAACGTTTCTATGCTTGACTTCTCCATACAGAATGGGCATTAGTTCTATATAACTACATGCATCGTTCTTTTTTACAGATAGCATGCTTTGTTCATTTCACAGTTATCTTGCTTGTTCTCATGTAGTTATCATGCATCATTTCTTACAACTATCATGCATTATGCTCTGCACAGTTATCATGCATAAAATATATCAGATAGTCTCTATTTGTTTGAATAGCCAGTCCTAGACACGCTTAGACACTGTAAGAGACATATATATACTGTTCCGTCTAGTTAGCAACAGAACTCAGGTGCAACCATACTTTCCTTCTAAGCACCCAGCATAATAATACAACGGTCTAGTTCAGGTGAATAACACATACCTGGTCTATTAGGCACCAAAGTTATAGCTCCAGAAGTTCACCTGCAATTTACATGCTTGCTCTTATCCACCCAGCCATGAGATCCATCGATACGTTGGATTCTCCCCCCGAGCTGTCTTGCAGGCCTGCAGCCCTCAACAAGACTCATGCACAGTTGTGCCAGAGTTATCTGGTCCTCACCAGACTTAACCCTCTTTTTCTTTTCCTTTTCCTTTCTTGAAATTTCTCTCCCTCTCTGTCACAACAAACCAGGGGTTTCCCTCCCAGGACTTTTCCTGCTGAAGGTTAGTTTCTTTTTCAGTTTAATAACTGTTTCTTTTCTTTGGAATCCTCCCTTAGGAGACTGCCATCATTTTCCAAAATATCTTCCTTTTCATAGATAAAATAATATCATTTAACACACTAATTAATAATTCATATGAGTTTCTTACCATAGTAACTTTCATAATTACATGTTTTACGGGGTCATCACAAAGTAAAATTATGGTTTTTTGTTGTTTACAATAAATTTTTGAATGCATAAATGGATTCAACATCCATGGAACACACAAATTCTATAGAGTAAAGAACTTAACCTCAAGTTTTAAAAATTATCTGTGGGATTTTGGTTAAAATTAACCAAAAATGTGCATTGAATAATGTCATTTCTTATATTAGTTAAACTGTGTGGTTATTCAATATGGACATTGGAATAATTTATTTATGGTTGACCCTAAAACATTTGTTGTCATTAATATATTTTTATTTTAAATATTACATTTCAACTAAACATAGAATTAGTTACACATCATGCAATATCAATAATATTATGTTTACATGTGTTATGGGAACTCTATATTAAGTAGTGAAAAAACTACATATCTCCCTCGTACTAAAAAGTAAATTATATTTTTTTTTACTTTCAATTACTTTATTTCTCAAGGCATTTTAGTATTTTATTTATAGTGGAAATTAATTTATAGACCCTAAAACATCTCTCCAATATTGAGCCAACATTTAAATGTTGATGTAGAGCACCTCTTGGTGCACAAATATTAATATTAATAATATTAAAATATATGTGAAGCAACTAAATGAAAACAAAGTGAAAATGGTCCAACCCCCTAATGACACTATATAGGCAAAAAAATTTCTCTATTTAGAAAAAAACAAAAAAGAGGAGACTAGATCTCAACACTTCCTTTAAATGGGAAACAAAAATGCATATCTATTCATGGGAATATGTAGTTAGAAGAAGGGATAAAACTCCCAACCCACCTCTAGCACCAGTTAAGGAGGTGACATAGGATACACTCATGGAGGAATGTACTTGGTGGGTTGGAGAATTAAACCTTAAAGTGATAGGGATTCCTTTACCTCTTCCAACCTTAGTTCCCTTGGTGGTTGAGACCTTATTACCTAAGTATAATCTAAATCTTCCTATGTGACCCTTGATATGGATTGACTTGCGTGAAGTTCCAATTTGAGGCACTTAGAGGCAAGTTTAAAGTGTTTACTTTTCCTTGTAGTATCTTCCCTTATGAAGATCTCATTAAAACATAGGTTGCAAATCTTATATGCTTCATAGATTCGGTCACAACAGCACGATAGGAAAGTAATTGGACAACCATTAGGAACCTCAGAGTAGTCATCTGGGACTCTTTTCCACCCACGTGGAAACCTTATTCAAGGGATTCAAAATGATGTTCCCATTAGGAGGGGCAATAGAGTACATCCATTTTCATTAATTGCTGGAATGGAAATGGATCTTTTTGGGACATCTTCTTTATCACAAAGACACATGAGAACCTTGTTTGGTATGTCTCAAACATTATAGGATAGCATCAATTTGTAGCAAATGGACAAGAGACAAGGAGCTTGAGGGTATCAGGTGTTTAGGTGGAGTTGATTATTTTAACAAAGGCTCCATTCAAAGAAGGATTTCATTGGTGGTCCCAAATGAGTTTAGCATGTTTATGTGGGTATGGATTCAAGGTTCTTCCCCTCTCCTAAGGGCCATTTACATTTCCATGTCTTCAACATATGCCACTCATAATGGGCTTGATAGGAACCCCTTTATCATTTTGTATGCCAACATCAACTAGTTATCAACAGTTTTGGAGTTTATCCTTCTAGGTGACTTTGACTTCTACACTAGATCCCTTTGAACTCCTCTCTGTCATTACTCAGAAGATATTTTGTGTCTAAATGATATATCTATAGTCTGTGGTGCTCCACTAGATATATAATGATGCATTGGGGCTCCTCATCACCTATGGTTAATACCTTTTTCACTTTGGGGAATCTCATGAGTTGTTAATTCTTAATGAGTTCATATGTTTCCCATATTCTTAATTTTTCATTTGCTAACCTCATGGAAGAGGCGACAAGTGTTGTTGATTATGTCCTCTCTAGCCAAAACCTCCTTCCCTTTATTCATAAATTCTCTATTTCCCCATACCTATCATGTTTATGCTCTTCTTTCGCTCTTTCTCTGGGTTGACACCACCCTTCCTCATAAAAACACTGGAAGAAAGGCGAGGGGGTATAAGAATAATCATTACTAATTCCATCTAGTTTTAGGAAATAGGGGCATCTTCTTGCCTGATCGATATAAAAAATATAAATGGAATTTTCACTTGGAACAATCAAAAGGGATGAGTGCAACAAGTGGCTTCGAAATTGGATTGTTTCCTAGTCACGAAATCCTTTATGACTCGGGAAATCTTCTTAGACACATCCATTCTCCCAAGTCATGTTTTTGATCATTGGCCTATATTTCTTAATATTGACAGACATACTCAACCCACTAAAATTCCCTTTCATCTAGAAAAGTTTTGGTTAGTGTCTATATTTTCAAGCTAACATAAATAAGTATTGGGAGGAGCAGGTAGCACTGGAAGGCACATCTATTTATAAGCTCCAAAATTAACTCAAATACATCATATGGTAGCTCAAAGGCTGGAATGAAACAAAATTAGCAATATTTTGGAGGAAAATCATAGATTGGAAAATATGGAAATAACACAATAGGAAGCCATTTTTCATGGCCAATCAAAGACATGAATCAAAGAATAATCCACCACTCTTACTCATCTTGAAGAGATATAAAATTAGGAAGAAATTCTTTAGCAAAACAAATTGAGGGTACGATGACTTGGGGAGGGGGACAGAAACACAACATTTTTCCAAAAATACATCCTACAACATCACTATCATAATCACATTTCCTTCCCTAAAAATAATGAAGGAGTGAAATTACAGGAGCATCATGATATAGCTTAAGAACTAATCTGTTACTACCAGGATATTCTTATTGGCAACATGATGCTTGTGAGGTTGGAATTGATGTCAACAAGTCACTATGATCATGCATGATGATTAAATGGTTTGCAAAGGATGTTGTGTAGGAGACTATGATGATGTATTGATGGTTTCAAAGGAGTTACAGGAGGTTGGATAGGCTCTAGAGATGCCTAGTGAGGTGATGTAGTAGTCTGGAAAATTTATGGGCAAAGGATCTAAGATTTTCTTCAAGTTTAACTATCTTCGCTCAGAGATAGTTATGCATAGTGCAACATTACTATATCTTCTTTGGGTTTCCCATATTTTTCCTACAACAATCTTCTTTGGGAGCCAAGCTTATCCCCTTGACAATGCCTCAAGGTGAAGAAAATTAAAAACCAAGTGAAAAACCATCGAATTTCCTAAGATAACGATGCAATTGAAGGAGTTTTAACATCTATCTTATCCGGTCAACATTTTCATCAACAAAATCCATGTATTTTCCAATGGTAAACACAAGGAAAAGAAAATTTAAATGTCCAAGGAGATCGATCAAATTTATGTGTATTTTGTGAAGATCCATTGGCTCTCGCAATGATATTACACATTTTTTTTAATTTTGGTCATATTTTTCTGGAACAAGTGTGAGGAAGTGCAATTGGTGATTCTCCATAGTCGAGTTGAAGGTTTGATCTAAAATGGTAAGTTTAATTAGATATGGCTCAATACACTTATAATAATTGCAGAATTAAATGTACCGGTGTGCAGGGGATTAATTATGGAGGATATTGGTGCATCTTTTGATAATATCATTGCAAGGGTAGAAACATCAAATCTATTCCAATGATGAGATCTTTACTGACACTGTGTAATGATATATTTGGTTGTACACATAGATATTAAATTATATGCATAATTAATGAGATTGTACACCTATTTTAATAGGTTTGATGCCTATGTTTATTGCAGAAATAGATCTTAACACATGGAAAAATATTTTGTAGGGGTTGAAATATATCAATAAGCATAATAGAGATCAGTGGCTTTCTCACTAATGGAAGAGGTTTTTTATGACATAAATTTGTGTTCAAAGATTGTTGTGTGTGCCTTGTTCATCAAAGTAAAAGTAGAGATGCCATAAGACAAAGTTTTTGTTGGTTACGTATGACTTCAATGAACTTGTAATCATGTTGTTCTGAGCTTGTCAAACCTTGAAAATTAATTTCCTCTTGATTAAGGAACAAGTTGTTGTAGCGATATGTATGGTTTCATGAAGTAGAGGTCAAGTGGCATCCTTGTTTATACCCACCTGTAGCAAGTGATTGTGGTCTACTATGCAAATGAGACAAAGCATGGATGGACATAGTACTACTAACAATGTTTATATGGTAGGGATATATATATTGGTGTAGTTACCATTGTTTTGATTTATAGACTCATGATGATATTGTTAAGTTATTTCAATGAGTATAAGTTGGTTGCTAAGGTTGTATGAGGTTGAACGTCAGCCAGAGGACATTATGATGTATGGATGTTTCCATTTGTTTGTTTGTATATGGACAAAGGAATAATGACTAACAATGAGTTTTGCAAGGATATAACACTGTCATAGTTTATGGTTTGAAAAGTGTAAAGGCCACTAACATGTATAGCCTTGTCTTAATTGATGCTTGCTAGGGTTGTGGAAATTCATGAAGAAAACATGGAGTCTTTGTTACTTTATTGAGGGGGTTTCACAGTTTTTCCCTGGTTGAAGTGATGATGCTATCTATGATTTAATGGTGCTATGACTTAGGAGTTTGCAAGGTCTACTGTTGTTACTAATTGCATATTTAGTACCTTGCTTGCACCAATCAAAGTCAGATTTTGGATTGAGGGTTAATTTATGTTTGTATCACGAATGTTTGTGCCTATAAGTTTTATTTATGAGTCAATTAAAAGTGTTGGCTAGAGTGATAAAAGGTCAAGTCAAAGTAATGGAATTGTTAACCAACTTTTATGGCTACATGAGGTGAGTCATATATGAATTAGTGTCATTGATTGTCAAAATTTTGTTATTTTCATGGAGATGTATTGTCATTATCATGTTGCTGGATTTGATTAGGGTTTGGCATTGATATCCTAGATAAGAGAGAGGGATTTTGTAATTACATTTTGATGGTTCATGGACATTTATCTTGTAGTGGGCTTGAGTATGCCTTGTGTGAGCAGAGACTTTGATTCAGTTGAATATTGATGACTTGGTTATTGTAGAGAGTTTTGTTATTAGTTGTGCACAAGAGATTGTAAGGTAAGATTTGTCTTTAGTAATTGAGCATAATCTTATATGTGGGTCTAGTTTGAAAATTGGATGAAAAGTGGCCTATAGTGTTTGGGTTTTGAATTAGATGAATCCAGTGTGAAATATTTTGAAACTAGGTCCATAAAGGATTTGAGGGTTGGAGCCTTTAGTAAGGGAGTGGTAGCTTCCTTTCCATTGTGGCCGAAGAACTTGGTCACAGAGTAGTAGCTTCCTTCCAGTGTAGATGGAGAAATAATAGAAGGTGGTTTCCTCCAATAGGTACGATGTGGTGCACAGGTAGAAGTTTGTGCCAATCCAAGATGTAAAATATGATTTTCTAAATATTAAAAAAACAATATGAAGATAACAACAATGGTAGTTTTTCCTAGTTGGATTTCCCACCTAATATCTTGTGTCTCTATGTGATGGTGATGTGTTGTTCTCTTATGTTACTCTTATTTTATGATTCTTATGTATAGATTTTATGTCATTATGTTAACATTATAAAGAATATTGAAAACAATTAAAGTTGAATTAGTAAGAAATATTGATTCACCCTCCCCCTCTCATTATTTTTAACAATTCTTAGAACCCATTCCCAACACACAATAGGTGATCGAACAAGTTATTAAGCACATCCATTCCTTGGTAACACTAGAACAAAATGAGGTTATTCTTGAATAAATCTCTTTTGAAGAAGTGGAAGCAATAATTAGAACAATGCTAGGTAGAAAGTGGAGTAGTCCAAACAAAACTTTTCTATTGTATGATTTTGATCATTTTTATACAAATTTTGATGATATTATTTAACCTAAAATTTGAAAATAATATATTTGCTGACTTGTATATAGAGAAGAGATATATAGATGTAATGTTTCATGATTTTGAAATTTTCATATATATAAACCTGCAACCTCCATATATAATATAAATAAAAATTACAAATTAACATAAATTTAATTATCTAAATTAAAATAGTAATTTATATTAATACTTATTATATTTTAAAAATTCAATATTTACCTTAAACAATCTTGTTTATTTATCTAATAATAATAAACTCCATATATAGATATATATAAATGAAAACAATATTATTAATAGCTAACCGTTTTAATTCTCATGCTTATCGTATTATTTGAAAAAATAATATATTGTTAAAGTGTGATTCTGGTTTTTAGTTATTTTAAACATTTTGTATTTAAGACGTGTCAAAGTCAACGCCATGTATCTGAGTCATAACGCAACGTTTATATCATAAAGATCCAAAATGTAGAAAATGATAATCAAACAGGAGAAGGAATCGCTTAATTATACAAGTTTACAGTGTTTTCTCAAAGCAAGGAAAAATTTCCATCCAAAATTCTATTGTCAAATTCAGTCGAATTCAAGCCATTCACAGTCTAATGACTTTGAGGGCAGCAGATTTCAGCTGGATCTGAAAATCCGGATGAAGATAAATATGGAAACCTGGTCTTTAAACAATAGCCAACGAAAGATTCATAACAGTGAAATCAACCTTTACTAGCGAAGGCCACCCACAGTAATTTAATGTGCAGGGCTTCATCCCAGAAGCCAACCCAGACGTCTAATCAACCCAGTAGCCAAACCCAATAACACCAGGTCTTCAGCTAGCCAGTCACTGTTAATATCCGATACTGTTTTCCGAGAACGAGGGATGTGCATGCTCAAGCGTACTCAAGCGGCGATAAATATTGTCAACTGTCATCTCCATTGCCTTAAGCCGAGTAATCAAATTGGCATTCTCTTCTTCCAGACGTCTTCGACGGCTGCCTGGGCTCAATTTTTCACTGTCCTCCTCATGATTATTGTTATCAGAAAGCCGTGGGCTGGGATTAGGGCTACCATTAATGATGTGAGATGTGGAAGTGTGATGCAGCTCGGGCCTGTGATGCTGGCTAGCGTTAGGGCAACGGTTGGAGTAGTGGGAATGTAATCCCCTGGGTAGTCTGGTCCGGGAGCGAAATGCGAGCTAGGGTTAGGGTTAGGGTTAACGGGAGTAGCGATGGCAGTGTAATCGCGTGGAGTATCGAATGCGATACCGCCATTATTACTTGCCCGCACGAGGAACGAAGTCCTATTGCGGGGAGCAGGTGGATGATACAGATAATTACTCCTCTCGTTCTCTATGCAAACCCTTGGATCTCCTCGCATGTTATTAGTTTTCTTCCTCCTCTTCCATTTTGGATTACTCCGCTTGAAATAATGGTGTGAATTATTGGGAGGGATTCCGCCTCTGGTATTTGGTTGAGGATGATAATAGTCAGAATAATTGAACGGAAACCGCTTCTTGTGTTTGGGTGCCGACGATATTGACGAGAACAATTGAGAGGAAAGCCGCCTCTGGTATTTTGGTGCCGATGAGAATGGTATTGGCCGGTGTTATAATCCATGGGTGGAGACATTCAACAGCCTTGTTGCCTGCCCAAGCGCGGATTCCACGGAAGTGTAGATTGCATTTTTGAAGTAATAGAAGAGTAAGGAGGGTTAATAGTCGATGAACCATCAACAACCTCCATCCTAGGTTATAAATGCGTCCCTACCGGAGTTTGGTGTTTTGGTGAAGTGTATATTGAAAGGAACTTTCGGCTTTTTTTTGTCATTGAAAAATAATTTTATTTTTATTTTTTAAATATAAATATAAATATGTATTAGTTATTTTTGTTATCTATTTTTCACAATCGGTTAGGTATTTTAGTTATCCAATTAATTTGTTTTGAAATAAAATAGTAATTAGTGCAATTATATTATTAAAGGTAGTTGTTCACATTATTCTCTATCTTTTTTATTTAATGATGCTCATCCGTTTATATTACCACTTCAATAATGTACTTATTTGACCACATCATTCTCCATTTTTTAAAATTAATGACCGTTCATCTACTTATATCACCACTTTAGTGTTTGAGTTATTTGACCATATCATTCTTTACCTTTTTAAATTAATGATGTTGATCCACTTATATTACCACTTCAATTTGTTTGAAAAGATGGGTAGATTTGTCAATTAAAATATTAATATTAGTAATATTAAAATATATAAAGCAATTAAATGAAAACAAAGAGTAAATGGTCCAACCCCCTAATCAAATTATATAGATAAAAACTTTTTTATTTGAAATAATGAAAAAGAGGAGACTAGATCTCAACACATCACCTCCAATTGGGAAACAAAAACACATATCTACTCACGAGAACAAGTGGTTAGGAGAAGGGATAAACCCCCCACCTCTAGCATCGGTAATGAGGTGCTATAGACCACATTCATGGAGGAATGTACTAGGTGGGCAAGATAATTGAACCTTAAAGTGATATGGATTCCTTTAGCTCTTCCAACCTATGATCCCTTGGTGGTTGAGACCTTATTACCTAAGGATAATTTGAATCTTCCTCATGTGACCCCTGATAGGGCTAGCTTGGGTCAAGTTCCACACTCTTTCTTCGCTTCACATTTGTGGTTGATCAATTTGAGCCACTAAAAGCCAAGTGTAGTGTATTTACTTTTTCTAGTAAGATCTTCCGTGATGAAGATCTCATTAGAACATAGGTTGCAAAGCTTAAATGCTTCACAAAGTTGGTCACAACAACACAATAAGCAAGTAAATGGATAATCATAAGGAACCTGAGAGTAGTCATTTGGGATTATTTTCCACCCAGGTGGAAACCATGTTCCGGAGCTTCCAAATGATGTGCCCATTAGGAGGGGCAATAGACTACATCCATTTCTATTAGTTGTTGGAATGGAAATGGGTCTTTTTGGTCATTGCCAAGTATATTATATGATTATCTTATATCATTGGACATCTTATTCATCACGAAGACAAATGAGAACCTTATTTCACTTGTCTACGACATTACAAGATGCCATCAATTTGCAACAAGTAGATAAGAGACGAGGAGCTTGAGGGTATCAAGGGTGTAGGTGGAGTTGCTTGTTTTAGAAAAGACTCCCATTGAAGAAGGATTTCATTAGTGGTAGTAGATAAGTTTAGCACATTTATGTTGCTTTGTATTCAAGTTTCTTCCCCTCTCGAGAGGGTCATTTACATTTTCACGTAATATTTATCTCAAGTTTCTTCGTCATATGCCACTCATAATGGGCTTGATAGGAACCCCTCTATCATTTTGTATGGTAACATCACCTATACTCAATAGTTTGGGAGGTTATCCTTCAAGTGACTTTGAATCCTCGACTACATTCCTTTAAACTCCTCTCCATGATTTCTTAGAGAACATATTCTGTGTCTAGGAGATACATCTATAGTTAATGGGGCTCCACTACATATCTAATGATGCTTTGGGGCCCATCATCACCTATGGTCAATACCTTTTTTATTTTGGGGAATATCATGGGCTATTGATTCTTAATGAGTTCATACATTTACCATATTCTTAATTTTTCATATTCTAGCCTAGTTGAAGAGGAGTGAGTGTTATTTATTATCTTCTCTCTAGCGAGAACCTCCTACTATTTATTCATCACTTCTCTATTTCCCCATCCCTATCATTGATTATGCTCTTCTTTCCTTCTGTCTCTCAGTTGACATCCCCTTCCTCATAAAAACCCTAGAAGAAAAGCAAGGGGTATACGAAGACTTAATACCAACTCCATCCAATTTCAGGAAACGATGGCATATTCCTTCCTAGTTGATATCGAAACTACAAATGACACTTTCACTTGGAATAATTGAAGAGGACGAGTGTAATATGTGGCTTCCAAACTTGATTGTTTCCTAGCCACGGGGTCCATTATGATTTGAGACATCTTTTTATAAGAATTCATTATCCCAAATCATGAATCTAATCATTGGCCTATATGTCCTAACATTAACATAAAGACTCAACCCAATAACATGTCCTTTCATCTAGAAAAGTTTTGGTTACAACATCCAGAATTTCAAGCCAACATAAAGAAGTGGTGGAAGAAGCAGGAAAAACTGGAAGGAACATCAATGTACAAGCTCCAAAAAAAACTTAAATACATCAAATGGTAGCTCAAATGTTGGAATAAAACAAAATTTGGCAATATTTTGGAGGAAAAATGTAGACTAGAAAAGAAGATGGAAATAATATAATAGGAAGCCATTCTACATGGGTAATCAGCTACATTAATTAAAGAATAAGGCACCACTCTTATTGATCTTGAGGAGGATGAGAAGTAGGAAGAACTTCACTGGAAACAAAAATCAAGGGTATGATGGCTCACGGAGGAGAAAAGAAACATATCATTTTTCCACAAATCCATGCTACAACATTGCCATCATAATCACATTTTCTCCCTTAAAAACCATGAAAGAGTGAAATTGTAGCAACATCAAGATATAGTTCAAGAGTTAATATGATACTATCAAGATATTCTTACAGAACCTATTCCCCACAGATAATAGGTGATCTAACAAATTATTAAGCACAACCCTTCCTTGATAACACTAGAACAAAACGAGGCTCTTCTCAAAGATATGTTTTGAGGAAGTGGAAGCAATAATTAAGTAATGCCAAGTAACATGCCTCCTGGCCTAGATGGCTTCACAATAAAATTCTTCTAAATATGTTGGTCAAGATGTTTTGAAGGTGGTGGAAGAGTCCAAACAATCAAAATCCATCTTAAAAGCCTTAGTTACTACATTTTCATGTGGGTGTCAAAGAAAGATAATATGGAGCATCCCAATGGATACAAATCCATTGCTATATATAATGCTATATGTAAATCATCACCAAAATTATAGCAAACAAGTTACAACTCTCCTTCTAAGGCTCATCTCACCAAAGAAAACAAACTACATCAAAGGTCACCAAATACTAGAAGGCATCATGGTTTCTAGCAAACCATCCACTCGTTAAATATCTTAAAAAACTGGTATGCTACTTAAACTAGATCTTTCAAATGCCTTCAACAAGATCAATTTCCCATGCCTCTTCAACATTCCCAAATATTTTGGATTTAATCAGGAATGGATAGACTAGATTAACAACTTATTGTCATTAGCCTTCTTCTCTATTATGGTTAATGGTTCCCCCACCTATCCATTTAAATCTTCTAGAGGCATTTGGAAAGGAGACTCGCTCTCACCTTTCATTTTTATTGTTAGGTTGTGTTATATGCTTTCCAAGTAGTTAACAGGGGGTTTGAGGGGCACCCATAACCCCACTTTATGGGGTCTAGGGCAGCGCCCCAAAAAATATTGGTTTTGGACCCTATGTTAGGTTGGGCGGATCCACTTATGGTTTTTTTCATGATTTTTGGTCCATTGTATTGGATGCTATGTTTTTCAGTCCATGGTATTGGATGCCTCGGCATGTATAAATATGTATTATAACATTGAAAGGAACATAATGAAAAATCAAGCTCGTAGTCCCGGTTTTGGGATCCAGGGGAAATCTCTGTGTATATGTGTTTTATGTGTTTTGCTCTCGCATTATTTATTTCTGTGTTTTAGAATCCATATGCAGGTAATTTCTCTATGGGATTAAAACCTACATTTTCGTATCAGAGCAGATTTCGCTTCAAGGGGATGCCTTTGTTGCTGAGGGGTTTCACTTGGTCCCGTGGTAGACCCTGTTTAGTGGGAGATCTGCGAGATCGATTCTGGTGGTGAAAGAAGATGGTGAGCAGTGGAAAGATAGAGATCGAGAAATATAATGGTTAGAGTTTTGAGTTGTGGAAACTCAAGATGGAGGATTTGTTGGTGGATAAAGATTAGTGGATCACGGTAGATCCAGATACTAAACCAATGAGAGTGTCTGATGAAGAATGGAAGAAGTTGGATGAGAAGGTAAAGAGCACAATGCGATTGTGTGTCTTAGATTTAGTATTGTTGAATGTATCAAGGGAAGCTACAACAAAGGCTTTGTGGGACAAGTTAGGGACTTTGTACCAATCTAAGTCTCTAGTGAATAAACTATTCCTGCGGAAAAAGCTGTATAACTTGAGGATGAAAGATGGAGACTTGGTGACATAGCATCTCAACGCACTTAATACTGTGGTAAGTCAGTTAGAATCTGTTGATATATTTCAGATGAAGATAAGTGCATCAGTTTACTATGTTCTCTACCAGATTTGTGGGATAGTCTAGTTATTGTAATAGGTAGCAATGCAACTGCTTTGCAATTTGATGAAATAGTCTTAGCCTTGCTGACGGAGGAGATGAGATGGAAAAATATGGAGAGCCAAAATGGTGATGCCTTGTCTGTACGAGGACGGTCCCATAACAGAAACAAAAATAAGTCATCGAGGGGGGATCTAAATCTAGAGGGAGATCTAAATCTCCAGGAAAACCTATAAAGGTGGTGTGCTGGAAATGTGGAAAGGAAGGCCACTTCAAAAGGGAGTGTAAATCTAATGCTCCTGACAAAGGAAAGGGTTCTGATGAGGCTCCTTCTGCAAAGGTGAAAACCACCTCAGATGAAGGTGGGGATTTGTATTTGGCTTCTTCAAGTACACATGTAGATCATGAGGCATGGTTGATTGACTGAGGTGCATACTTTCACTTCACTCCCCATATAGAGTGGTTCTGTGAGTATGAGAAATATGATGGTGGTGATGTCTTCTTGGGGGATGACAGGAAGGCTAGAATCATTGGTCATGGAAAAGTAAAGTTGAAGCTGCAAGGTGGAAGTTTTAGAACACTTCTGGGTGTTCTACATATTCCTGCATTAGCCAAAAATCTGATTTCTATTAGTAAGATGGATGATGCAGGTGTGAGAACAATGTTCGAGAAGGATACCTGCAAGATGGTTCATGGAGAACTGGTATTGATGCAGGGAGTTCGGATTGGAACTCTGTACACGCTGCAAGGTAGCACTGTTGTTGATGGGTGCAATAGTTCCATGGTTCCTGAAAGTGGAGCAGAAAATCTGGTGGTCTTTGGAGAAAAGACCATGTTGTGGCATCAAAGGCTTGGACATATTGGAGAGAAGGGCCTTCGAATACTTCATGGTAAAGGTATGGTAGAAGGTATGAGTAATAGCTCTCTGGATTTTGATTTCTGTGAAAATTGTGTATACGTGAACAAAATCGGGTGAGTTTCCACTTTGGTGGTAAGAGGGCGAAACATATATTAGAGCTTGTGCACGGTGACGTGTTTGGACCTGTGAAGGTTCCATCACTGGGTAAGTCTACGTACTATGTATCATTTATAGATGACTTCTCAAGGAATACATGGATATATTTCCTTAAGAAGAAATCTGAAGTCTTTGATAGGTTTAAAGAATTTATGGCCCTAGCGGAAAACCAGACAGAGAAGAAGATAAAGGTGCTCAGGGCAGATAATGGTGGAGAGTTTTGTAGTAAGGAATTTGAAGAATTCTACAAGAAGTGTGGTATAGCACGGCAGAAGACTACTCCATGTACACCTCAGCAAAATGGAGTTGCAGAAAGAATGAACAAGATGTTGATGGAAAGGGCAAGAAGCATTCCTAGTGGTGCGAGGTTAGGACATGAATTCTGGGCAGAGGCGGTGTATACTGCATGTTACCTGGTTAACAAGTCACCTTCATCAGCGTTGGAGGATAAGACTCCACAAGAGGTATGGAATGGTAAGAAACCCTCTCCTTCACATCTAAGGGTATTTGGATGTGATGCATATTTACATGTTCCAAAGGAGAAAAGAACAAAGTTGGATAGTAAATCTGAAAAGTGTATCATTATTTTGTATAAGGATGGTTTAAAGGCTTATAAGCTTTGGAACTCAGTAACAAGGAAGGTTGTGTACAATCGAGATGTGGTGTTCAGAGAGGTGAAAGATGTTATTGAACATGAATTCCAACCAAAGGAACCTGAGAAGATAGAGTTTGAACTAAAGGAAGAAGAATTAGACTCTACAATAGAGGAGGAACCAGAAGATGAAGAGCCATAAACTCCAGCTGTGAGAATATTAGTTCGAGAAAGAAGGTAGCGAGAAAGGTATAATCCATCTTATTTTTGTTCAAATTTTGCTTTGTTTGTTACTGATGATGATCCCAGAACTATGAAGGAAGCAGTGGATTTAGAGGATGGAAAACTCTGGAAAGAGGCCATGGTTGATGAAATGGCATCTTTGCACAAAAATAAGGCTTGGGATCTGGTGGAGTTTCCGGCTGGAAGGAAACCCATTGGTAGCAAATGGGTGTTCAAAAAGAAGAAAAATGCAGAAGGAAAAGTGGAGAAATACAAAGCTCGGTTGGTAGAAAAAGGTTATTCCCAGGTGTTGGGAATTGATTTTGATGATATTTTTTCTCTTGTTGCCAAGGTAACTTCTATTAGATTACTTTTATCTGTTGCTGCTGTTTTTGATTTTGAGGTAGAATGGATGGATGTGAAGACAACATTTCTTCATGGGGATATGGAAGAGGAGATCTACATGAAGCAACCTGAAGGCTTTGCGGCGAAGGGTAATAAAGAACTAGTATGTAAGTTAAAGAAGTCTCTATATGGGTTAAAAAAGTCACCAAGGATATGGTATCAAAAATTTGATACATTTATACGAGGACTTGGCTTCACTAGAAGAAAAGTAGATCACTGTGTGTATTTTAAATTAATTGGTGACCATGTTATTTATCTGGTCTTGTATGTGGATGATATGTTGTTGGTTAGAAATGACAAAGAAGTTATCTAGCATTTGAGGACCCAATTTCCCAAATTTGACATGAAAGATCTTGGTGTTGCAAACTATATTTTGGGTATGGAAATTAAAAGATATCAGGCAAAGAGGAAGCTTTGGTTAAACCAAAGGAAGTATTTCAAGACAATATTGCAGAGGTTTAATATGCAGGATAGTAAACCAGTGAAGGTTCCTATTCTTGTAGGTGTGAGGTTATCTATTGAATAGTGTCCTAAGACACAAGAAGAGGAAGAGGACATGTCCCACGTTCCATATGAAAGTGCAGTCGGTAGCCTGATGTATGCAATGGTCTGTACTAGACCAGACATTGCACATGAAGTGGGAGTATTGAGCAGGTTTATGTCAAAACCAGGGAAGGATCACTGGATAGCAATGAAGCGGGTTTTCAGGTATTTGCGTGGCACTAGTGATTATGGTTTGTGCTACCAAGGAATACTAGGATTGGACACAGTGTTAGATATTCATGGATTTATTGATGCAGACTGGGTTGGAGATCTATATCAGAGAAGATCTACAAGTGGATATGTGTTTAACCTATTTGGAGGTGTAGTTAGTTGGATGAGTAAGAAACAGTCTGTAGTGGCACTGTCAGCTACAGAGGCAGAATACATGGCAACCACTCACGGAAGTAAGGAAACAGTATGGTCGCAGAGATTGAGTTCACGTATGGGGTTAGTACAAGAAGCTATAAGGATAGAATGTGATAGCCAAAGTGAAATTTTCTTGGCAAAGAACCCCGCATATCATTCAAAGACAAAGCACAATGATGTTCAGTATAACTTTTTGAGGGATATGATAGAAGACAAAAAGGTGTTGCTACTAAAGGTGGACACTTTGAAGAATACTGCAGATTCATTAACAAAATTTGTGAGCTCCAAGAAGTTCTCTTGGTGTAGAGAGACAATGGGCATTTCAGGGCTGGAAAAATGACTAAGCTCTCTTGTGGCCCCTTGTGCAAAGAAAACAACAAGTGGGAGATTTTTGGGTTGTGTTATATTCTTTCCACGTAGTTAACTGGGGGTTTGAGGGTCACCCATAACCCCACTTTATGGGGTC